>JARQOD010002381.1:0-78644 GCA_033576555.1 Oophaga sylvatica
CAAAAAATTATGGGAAATGGGAACATTATTCTCAGTACACCCCTCTATGGAATAACATACACTTGAGAGAATTATACCATTTGGAGGGATTTAGGGGTGGAAAAAGCAAGGGTTGAGATATTTGCATCAGGTACATATGAGGAAATATTTGTTCCTTTGACCATTTTCAAACAAACTTATGAGATAAAAAATTCAGAATTCTATAAGTAGTTACAATTGCGGCATGCCTTGAGGGCCCAGGATAATATAACACAGATTAGAGTATCCACCAATGGGTTACTGGACCATGTTGTCAAAGCAAAAAGGATGAAAGGGTTGATTTCTTTAATATATCAATATCTATTGAGTACAATTTTGGGAGACCCTATGTCACTCACTAAGTCCCGGTGGGAAGGGGAGGTGGGATAGATATCGTCTGAAGAGTGGGAGGACATATTGGAAGCTACAGGTAAATTATGAATAAACAGAGCGCAGAGAAGATCCCAGTTTCTTATTCACAGGGCTTATAGGACACCAAAGATGATGAAAGCAATGAAGTTGAGAAGTGAAGATGAATGCCCGAGATGTAGTAGAGAAGAAGCTGACCTGTTACATACGTTTTGGTCATGCCCCAAGCTTGGAGGGCTATGGAGGATGTGGAAAATTGGTCGGAGAGGTGTTTAATGTACATTTGGACATGAAACCAAAGACATGTATCCTGGGATATCTGGGGGACTGTGGTATTAATGCATCCATTCAATTGGGAATAGGCAAAATTTTGTATCATACAAGAAAATGTATCTCCAGGCATTGGCTCTTGTGCAGTCCGCGTGGGACTGAACAGATAATTAGAGACTTGAATAACACCATTCTAATGGAGAAAAAGATATACAGTCATGGCCAAAAGTTTTGAGAATGACACAAATATTATTTTTACAAAGTCTACTGCTTCACTTTTTCTAATGGCAATTTGCATATACTCCAGAATGTTATAAAGAGTGATCAGCTTAACAGAAATTACTTGCAAAGTCAATATTTGGCTAGAAAATGAACTTTATCCCCAAAACACATTTCAACATCATTGCAGCCCTGCCTTAAAAGGACCAGCTAACCTCTTTTCAGTGATTGCTCCATTAACACAGGTGTGGGTGTTGATGAGGACATGGCTGGAGATCAATCTGTCATGATTAAGTAAGAATGACACCACTGGACACTTTAAAAGGAGGCTGGTGCTTGGCATCATTGTTTCTCTTCTGTTAACCATGGTTATCTCTGAAAAAAACAAGTGCAGTCATCATTGCAATGCACAAAAATGGCCTAACAGGGAAGAGTATCGCAGCAAGAAAGATTGCACCTCAGTCAACAATCTATCGCATCATCAAGAACTTCAAGGGGAGAGGTTCCATTGTTGCCAAAAAGGCTTCAGGGTGCCCAAGAAAGACCAGCAAGCGCCAGGACCGTCTCTTAAAAGTGTTTCAGCTGCGGGATCGGGCTACCAGCAGTGCAGAGCTTGCTCAGGAATGGCAGAAGGCAGGTGTGAGTGCATCTGCACGCACTGTGAGGCGGAGACTCTTGGAGCAAGGCCTGGTCTCAAGGAGGGCAGCAAAGAAGCCACTTCTCTCCAGAAAAACCATCATGGACAGACTGATATTCTGCAAAAGGTACAGGCAGTGGACTGCTGAGGACTGGGGTAAAGTTATTTTCTCTGATGAATTCCCTTTTCGATTGTTTGGGACATCAGGAAAACGCCTCATTCGGAGAAGACAAGGTGAGCGCTACCACCAGTCTTGTCTCATGCCAACTGTTAAGCATCCTGAAACCATTCATGTGTGGGGTTGCTTCTCAGCCAAGGGAATCGGCTCTCTCACAGTCTTGCCTAAAAACACAGCCATGAATAAAGAATGGTACCAGAATGCCCTCCAAGAGCAACTTCTCCCAACCCTCCAAGAGCAGTTTGGCGATCAACAATGCCTTTTCCAGCATGATGGAGCACCTTGCCATAAAGCAAAGGTGATAAACTAAATGGCTCAGGGAACAAAACATAGAGATTTTGGGTCCATGGCCTGGAAACTCCCCAGATCTTAATCCCATTGAGAACTTGTGGTCAATCATCAAGAGACGGGTGGACAAACAAAAACCTAAAAATTCTGACAAAATGAAAGCATTGATTGTGCATGAATGGACTGCTATCAGTCAGGATTTGGTCCAGAAGTTGATTGAGAGCATGCCAGGGAGAATTGCAGAGGTCCTGAAGAAGAAGGGTCAACACTGCAAATATTGACTTGCTGCATTAACTCATTCTAACTGTCAATATAAGCTTTTGTTACTCATATGTTTGCAATTATATTTCTGTCTGTGATAAAAACATCTGTCAAACACACATAAAAACCAGAGGGCAGCAGATCATGTGAAAATATCATATTTGTGTCATTCTCAAAACTTTTGGCCATGACTGTATATTAAAGAGGTGCTGTTAAGAAATTTGGGGAACAATAGGGAAAATGGATCAAATGTACCCAGGTTGTTTCAGAGGCTCTCGCTGGAGATGTGATATTTAATACATTTATGTTAGAGTAGGATATAGAAGTGCATAGGAATTATATATTCTGAAGAATGAATGCATCAGTGAATATTGCAGAAACAAACACATAGGACAATAAGACATATCAGACAAGGGAAGGGGGGGTGTTTTGGGGGGAGAGTTTAATTGGGGGGGAGAGGGAAGGTTTTGTTAATTGGTTTACAATAAAATTTTAAGGTTATACCATGATACAATACAGGTATGATTATAACGATGATTTGAAAATGGATGGATTTACAGTGATATGTAAAACAAGAATGTAATATGTATTGCTGGGAAATTGTGATTGTCATGATAAAAATGGTTTTGATTTAAAAAAAAAAATACATTCCTTGAGGGGCCTAGTTTCTAAAATAGGGTCACTTGGGGGTTTCTACTGTTTAGGAGCATCGGGGGCTCTCCAAACGGGACATGGCGTCCGCTAATGATTCCAGCAAATTTTGCATTCAAAAAGTCAAATGATGCTCCTTCCCTTCCTAGCCCTGCTGTGCACCCAAAAATTAGTTGTCTCCCACATAGGAGGGATCAGCGTACTCAGGAGAAATTGCACAACCAATTGTATGATGCAATTTCTACTGTTACCCTTATGAAAATGCTAAATTTGGAGCTAAAATAACATTTTTGTATGGCAAATGGGATTTTTTATTTTTCATGGCTCAATGTTATAATTTTCTGTGAAGCACCTGGGGTTTCAAAGTGCTCACCACACATCTGAATACATTCCTTGAGGAGCCTAGTTTCCAAAATGGTGTCACTTGTGGGTGATTTTCACTGTTTAGGTACATCAGGGGCTCTCCAAACGTGACAAGGCGTTCGCTAATTGTTCCAGCAAATTTTACATTCAAAAAGCCAAATGATGCTCCTTCACTTAAGAGCTCAGCACCCAAACAGTGGATTTCCTCTAAGTACGTAGTATTGGCATGCTCAGAAGAAAATGCATCAAATTTTATATTTCATTTTTTCCTGTTAGCCTTGTAAAAAATTTGGGTCTAAAGTAAAATTTTTAATGAAAAAAATTTAAATGTTCATTTATTTTTCACATTCAAAAAATTCCTGTGAAGCACCTGAAGGGTTAGTAAACTTCTTGAATGTAGTTATTATTATTATTATTATTATTATACATTTATATAGCGCCATTTATTCCATGGCGCTTTACATATGAAAAGGGAAAATATAGACAGGTACAATAAACATGTACTAGACAAGGGACACACAAGTACAGAAGGAGAGAGGACCCTGCCCGCGAGGGCTCACAGTCTACAGGTTTTTTGAGCACATTGAGGGGTACAGATTTTAGAAAGGTGTCACGTTTGGGTATTTTCTATCATATAGACCCCTCAAAGGATCAACTTTTAACCCTTATATCTTCCTAACAAAAAAAACTTTTGTTTCAAAAATTGTGCTGATATAAAGAAGATATGTGGGAAATGTTATTTATTAACTATTTTGTGTGTCATAAGACTTTAAAGTTTGAAAATTGCTAAATTTTTGAAATTTTCACCAAATTTCCATTTTTTTCATAAACACAAGTTATATCAAATAAATTTTACCACTGTCATGAAGTACAATATTTCTTGAAAAATCATTCCCAGAATCAGTGGGTTCCATTGGAGTGTTCAAAAATTATTGACACTGATCAGAATTAAAATAAAAAAGTAAAAATTGGCTTGGTCATTAATGAGCAATCCACCTTGGGGGGTAAAGGGCTTAATCTGTGGAGGAGGCTATTCCCAAAAATAAAGTTTACAACAATTCACTGGGAATCTGACCGTAAGTAAACATTTTTGATTAATCTCTAACCAAATGCTACATTAGACCAAGCCTTGCCTCTCATGGGCAGGGCTGGCGTCAGCACCCGGCGAACCCGGGCAAGTGCTGGGGCCCAGAGCAGGCGGGAGGGCCCACACGCCGTCGGGCACCCCGGCGCCCGTTAGTGGAGGAGAGCAGTGCCAGCACCGCCACTGGGCCCCCCCGCTTGCTCATTGCCCCGGCAGCCGGCAGAATACTTACCTCTCCCCTGTGCCTCCGCAGCTCCGGGCTCCAGGGGTCGACTGCAGGGCTCCCGCGCTTCCTCTCACAGCAGCCCCGCTGGATGATATCATCATTCAGCGGCCAGCTGTGGCAGAGAGTAAACACAGGTGCCAGTGATGCTGCAGCAGTGCCTGCGGTGCGGACGGCGGACAGGAGTGTGTGTGTGTCTGCGTGTGTGTATGTAGTGCGGTGCTTTGTGTGTGTGTATATGAAGAGTGCTGCAGTTCTGTCTGTGTGTGGTGCTGTATGTGTGATGGTGGTTGGGGGAGGCAGTGATTGTGGTGAGGAGACAGTGATGGTGGTGAGGAGGCAATGATGATGATGGGGAGGCAATGATGATGGGGAGGCAATGATGATGATAATGGGGAGACGATGATGATGATGGGGAGGCAATGATGATAATGGGGAGGCAATGATGTTAATGATGGGGAGGCAATGATGATGATGGGGAGGCAATAATGATGATGATGGGGATTCGATGATGATGATGGGGAGGCAATGATGATGATGGGAGGCAATAATGATGATGATGGGGAGGCGATGATGATGGGGAGGCAATGATGATGATAATGGGGAGACGATGATGATGATGGGGAGGCAATGATGATAATGGGGAGGCAATGATGATAATGGGGAGGCAATGATGTTAATGATGGGGAGGCAATGATGATGATGGGGAGGCAATAATGATGATGATGGGGATTCGATGATGATGATGGGGAGGCAATGATGATGATAGGGAGGCAATAATGATGATGATGGGGAGACAATAATGATGATGATGGGGAGGCAATGATGATGATAATGGGGAGGCAATGATGATAATGGGGAGGCAATAATGATGATGATGGGGAGACAATGATAATGGGGAGGCAATGATGATGATGGGGAGTCAAAGATGATGATAGGGAGTCAATGATGTTTTAAAATTTTTAAAACATTTCAGGAAGAAATGGCAACTCATTACTTAGAAATGATTAATGGGGCATTAAATGAGGAAGAGTTACCTTAAGTCACTATTTGAAGCTACAATAGTGGTATTGCCTAAGGAGGGAAACGATAAAAAATTGCCAGATTCTTATAGACCAATTTCATTATTAACAACAGACATAAAAATATTAGCTAAAATACTGGCAAATGGGCTGAGCTCCGTTATTACGACAGTAGTTCACGCAGATCAGGCCAGCTTCATGCCATCCAAAACAACCGCCATTAATTTACGTAGGCTATTTTTAAATCTATAGGCAGTACAATCTGACCCTGGGGGGTAAGGCAGTGCTTTCCTTGGATGCCACGAAGGCATTCGATAGTGTGGAGTGGTGATACATGTGGGAGATTGCAAAAAATTGGCTTTGGCCCTATATTTATTAAGTGGGTACAGTTGTTATATAAAGCCCCAGTGGCAAAGGTAAGGGCTAATGGAAAAACCTTGGAAAGTTTCAATTTGTTCAGGGGAACAAGGCAGGGCTGCCCATTGTCACTCTCCTTTTCGTTGTAGCAATAGAGCTATTAGCATGCAGTATTAGACAGCACCAGGAGATAAAAGGTTTTGCTTATGGACTTAGAGAGGAGCGGATAGCATTATACGCAGACAACATATTATTGTTTGTGGGGGATATATCTGCATCTCTTCCGAAGATTGTGGACATAATTGCTAGGTTCGGTGTATTCTCGGAATTAAAAATTAATTGGGGAAAGTCGGCTTTACTCCTTTTAGGAAATAATGACAATCTTTAAGTGGGAAGTTTTCTCAAAAATCCCAGTAGTTAAAAAAATGAAATATTTAGGTATTCAAGTAATTAGGGAAGTGAATGATTATACATCACTGAATCTTGGCCCTTTAATAGTAAAATCAAGGAAGAAGGTGGGAACTTGGGGAAAATTACCATTGTCCCACCTTGGGAGAACAAATCCAATCAAAATGTGCCCCATACCATTACATTTTACATAATTCCCCAGTGTGGATTCCGAAACACTGGTTCAAAAAAATGCATAACATTTTTAGAGATTTAGTGTGGACGAAAGGAGTACCTAGGATCAAACTGGAGAAATTTCAGTTACCAAAGGATCAGGGTGGATTGGCATTACCTCATGCGTGGGGATACTTTCTGGCCTCTCAACTACAACATTTTAAGGGATGGGCTCTGGAGGAAAATAATGAAGCAGGGGCATTGGTTATTAAAATTATGGGGGGTGGCAATAATATTTTAGACCTTTTGGAATCAGATGACCTTAGGGATAGGTTCTGTAGTGCCCTTACTCTGTTCCTTATTCATAATATATGGTGGACTTGCAAAAAATTATGGGAAATGGGAACTTATTCTCAGTACACCCCTCTATGGAATAACATACACTTGAGAGAATTATACCATTTGGAGGGATTTAGGGGTGGAAAAGCAAGGGTTGAGATATTTGCATCAGGTACATATGAGGGGAATATTTGTTCCTTTGACCATTTCAAACAAACTTATGAGATAAAAAATTCAGAATTCTATAAGTAGTTACAATTGCGGCATGCCTTGAGGGCCCAGGATAATATAACACAGATTAAAATATCCAGCAATGGGTTACTGGACCATGTTGTCAAAGCAAAAAGGATGAAAGGGTTGATTTCTTTAATATATCAATACCTATTGAGTACAATTTTGGGAGACCCTATGTCACTCACTAAGTCCTGGTGGGAAGTGGAGGTGGGATAGATATCGTCTGAAGAGTGGGAGGACATATTGGAAGCTACAGGTAAATTATGAATAAACAGAGCGCAGAGAAGATCCCAGTTTCTTATTCACAGGGCTTATAGGACACCAAAGATGATGAAAACAATGAAGTTGAGAAGTGAAGATGAATGCCCGAGATGTAGTAGAGAAGAAGCTGACCTGTTACATACGTTTTGGTCATGCCCCAAGCTTGGAGGGCTATGGGAGGATGTGGATAAATTGGTCGGAGAGGTGTTTAATGTACATTTGGACATGAAACCAAAGACATGTATCCTGGGATATCTGGGGGACTGTGGTATTAATGCATCCATTCAATTGGGAATAGGCAAAATTTTGTATCATACAAGAAAATGTATCTCCAGGCATTGGCTCTTGTGCAGTCCGCGTGGGACTGAACAGATAATTAGAGACTTGAATAACACCATTCTAATGGAGAAAAAGATATATATTAAGAGAGGTGCTGTTAAGAAATTTGGGGAACAATGGGGAAAATGGATCAAATGTACCCAGGTTGTTTCAGAGGCTCTCGCTGGAGATGTGATATTTAATACATTTATGTTAGAGTAGGATATAGAAGTGCATAGGAATTATATATTCTGAAGAATGAATGCATCAGTGAATATTGCAGAAACAAACACATAGGACAATAAGACATACCAGACAAGGGGAAGGGGGGGTGTTTTGGGGGAGAGTTTAATTGGGGGGGAGAGGGAAGGTTTTGTTAATTGGTTTACAATAAAATTTTAAGGTTATACCATGATACAATACAGGTATGATTATAACGATGATTTGAAAATGGATGGATTTACAGTGATATGTAAAACAAGAATGTAATATGTATTGCTGGGAAATTGTGATTGTCATGATAAAAATGGTTTTGATTTAAAAAAAAAAATACATTCCTTGAGGGGCCTAGTTTCTAAAATAGGGTCACTTGGGGGTTTCTACTGTTTAGGAGCATCGGGGGCTCTCCAAACGGGACATGGCGTCCGCTAATGATTCCAGCAAATTTTGCATTCAAAAAGTCAAATGATGCTCCTTCCCTTCCTAGCCCTGCTGTGCACCCAAAAATTAGTTGTCTCCCACATAGGAGGGATCAGCGTACTCAGGAGAAATTGCACAACCAATTGTATGATGCAATTTCTACTGTTACCCTTATGAAAATGCTAAATTTGGAGCTAAAATAACATTTTTGTATGGCAAATGGGATTTTTTTATTTTCATGGCTCAATGTTATAATTTTCTGTGAAGCACCTGGGTTTCAAAGTGCTCACCACACATCTGAATACATTCCTTGAGGAGCCTAGTTTCCAAAATGGTGTCACTTGTGGGTGATTTTCACTGTTTAGGTACATCAGGGCTCTCCAAACGTGACAAGGCGTTCGCTAATTGTTCCAGCAAATTTTACATTCAAAAAGCCAAATGATGCTCCTTCACTTAAGAGCTCAGCACCCAAACAGTGGATTTCCTCTAAGTACGTAGTATTGGCATGCTCAGAAGAAAATGCATCAAATTTTATATTTCATTTTTTCCTGTTAGCCTTGTAAAAAATTTGGGTCTAAAGTAAAATTTTTAATGAAAAAAATTTAAATGTTCATTTATTTTTCACATTCAAAAAATTCCTGTGAAGCACCTGAAGGGTTAGTAAACTTCTTGAATGTAGTTTATTATTATTATTATTATTATACATTTATATAGCGCCATTTATTCCATGGCGCTTTACATATGAAAAGGGAAAATATAGACAGGTACAATAAACATGTACTAGACAAGGGACACACAAGTACAGAAGGAGAGAGGACCCTGCCCGCGAGGGCTCACAGTCTACAGGTTTTTTGAGCACATTGAGGGGTACAGATTTTAGAAAGGTGTCACGTTTGGGTATTTTCTATCATATAGACCCCTCAAAGGATCAACTTTTAACCCTTATATCTTCCTAACAAAAAAAACTTTTGTTTCAAAAATTGTGCTGATATAAAGAAGATATGTGGGAAATGTTATTTATTAACTATTTTGTGTGTCATAAGACTTTAAAGTTTGAAAATTGCTAAATTTTTGAAATTTTCACCAAATTTCCATTTTTTTCATAAACACAAGTTATATCAAATAAATTTTACCACTGTCATGAAGTACAATATTTCTTGAAAAATCATTCCCAGAATCAGTGGGTTCCATTGGAGTGTTCAAAAATTATTGACACTGATCAGAATTAAAATAAAAAAGTAAAATTGGCTTGGTCATTAATGAGCAATCCACCTTGGGGGTAAAGGGCTTAATCTGTGGAGGAGGCTATTCCCAAAAAATAAAGTTTACAACAATTCACTGGGAATCTGACCGTAAGTAAACATTTTTGATTAATCTCTAACCAAATGCTACATTAGACTAAGCCTTGCCTCTCATGGGCAGGGCTGGCGTCAGCACCCGGCGAACCCGGGCAAGTGCTGGGGCCCAGAGCAGGCGGGAGGGCCCACACGCCATCGGGCACCCCGGCGCCCGTTAGTGGAGGAGAGCAGTGCCAGCACCGCACTGGGCCCCCCCGCTTGCTCATTGCCCCGGCAGCCGGCAGAATACTTACCTCTCCCCTGTGCCTCCGCAGCTCCGGGTGGTGAGGAGGTCAGGTGATGCAGGGCTCCGGCACTTCACTGCAGGCGGCTGATGATGATCATCATCATCGGGCCAGCTGTGCAGAGATAAAACGGTGCCAGTGAGCTGCAGTGCCTCGATGCGGACGCCGACATGGAGTGTGTGTGTGTCGCGTGTGTGTAATGTAGTGGTGCTTGGTGTGGTGTATATGAGAGATGTGCAGTGCTGTCGTGTGTGGTCTGATGTGTGATGGGGTTGGGGGAGCATGATTGTGGTGAGGAGACAATGATGTGTGATGGAGGCAGATGATGATGGGGAGGCAATGATGATGGGGAGCAATGATGATGATAATGGGGAGACGATGATGATATGGGGGGCAATGATGATAATGGGGAGGCAATGATGTTAATGATGGGGAGGCAATGATGATGATGGGGAGGCAATAATGATGATGATGGGGATTCGATGATGATGATGGGGAGGCAATAATGATGATGATGGGAGAGCAATATGATGATGATGGGGAGCAATATGATGATAATGGGGAGGCAGTGATGATAATGATGGGAGGCAATGATGATAATGGGGAGGCAATAATGATGATGATGGGGAGACAATGATAATGGGGAGGCAATGATGATGATGGGGAGTCAAAGATATGATAGGGAGTCAATGATGTTTTAAAATTTTTAAAACATTTCAGGAAGAAATGGCAACTCATTACTTAGAAATGATTAATGGGGCATTAAATGAGGAAGAGTTACCTTAAGTCACTATTTGAAGCTACAATAGTGGTATTGCCTAAGGAGGGAAACGATAAAAAATTGCCAGATTCTTATAGACCAATTTCATTATTAACAACAGACATAAAAATATTAGCTAAAATACTGGCAAATGGGCTGAGCTCCGTTATTACGACAGTAGTTCACGCAGATCAGGCCAGCTTCATGCCATCCAAAGCAACCGCCATTAATTTACGTAGGCTATTTTTAAATCTATAGGCAGTACAATCTGACCCTGGGGGGTAAGGCGTGCTTTCCTTGGATGCCACAAAGGCATTCGATAGTGTGGAGTGGTGATACATGTGGGAGATTGCAAAAAATTGGCTTTGGCCCTATATTTATTAAGTGGGTACAGTTGTTATATAAAGCCCCAGTGGCAAAGGTAAGGGCTAATGGAAAAACCTTGCAAAGTTTCAATTTGTTCAGGGGAACAAGGCAGGGCTGCCCATTGTCACCTCTCCTTTTCGTTGTAGCAATAGAGCTATTAGCATGCATTATTAGACAGCACCAGGAGATAAAAGGTTTTGCTTATGGACTTAGAGAGGAGCGGATAGCATTATACGCAGACAACATATTATTGTTTGTGGGGGATATATCTGCATCTCTTCCGAAGATTGTGGACATAATTGCTAGGTTCGGTGTATTCTCGGAATTAAAAATTAATTGGGGAAAGTCTGCTTTACTCCTTTTAGGAAATAATGAC
The DNA here is from genome assembly GCA_033576555.1 of Oophaga sylvatica. NCBI lineage: Eukaryota > Metazoa > Chordata > Amphibia > Anura > Dendrobatidae > Oophaga > Oophaga sylvatica. The sequence goes on from JARQOD010002381.1 coordinate 11,377, forward strand.
AATCTTTAAGTGGGAAGTTTTCTCAAAAATCCCAGTAGTTAAAAAAATGAAATATTTAGGTATTCAAGTAATTAGGGAAGTGAATGATTATACATCACTGAATCTTGGCCCTTTATAGTAAAATCAAGGAAGAAGGTGGGAACTTGGGGAAAATTACCATTGTCCCACCTTGGGAGAACAAATCCAATCAAAATGTGCCCCATACCATTACATTTTACATAATTCCCCAGTGTGGATTCCGAAACACTGGTTCAAAAAAATGCATAACATTTTTAGAGATTTAGTGTGGACGAAAGGGGTACCTAGGATCAAACTGGAGAAATTACAGTTACCAAAGGATCAGGGTGGATTGGCATTACCTCATGCGTGGGGATACTTTCTGGCCTCTCAACTACAACATTTTAAGGGATGGGCTCTGGAGGAAAATAATGAAGCAGGGGCATTGGTTATTAAAATTATGGGGGGTGGCAATAATATTTTAGACCTTTTGGAATCAGATGACCTTAGGGATAGGTTCTGTAGTGCCCTTACTCTGTTCCTTATTCATAATATATGGTGGACTTGCAAAAAATTATGGGAAATGGGAACTTATTCTCAGTACACCCCTCTATGGAATAACATACACTTGAGAGAATTATACCATTTGGAGGGATTTAGGGGTGGAAAAGCAAGGGTTGAGATATTTGCATCAGGTACATATGAGGGAATATTTGTTCCTTTGACCATTTCAAACAAACTTATGAGATAAAAAATTCAGAATTCTATAAGTAGTTACAATTGCGGCATGCCTTGAGGGCCCAGGATAATATAACACAGATTAGAGTATCCGCAATGGGTTACTGGACCATGTTGTCAAAGCAAAAAGGATGAAAGGGTTGATTTCTTTAATATATCAATATCTATTGAGTACAATTTTGGGAGACCCTATGTCACTCACTAAGTCCCGGTGGGAAGGGGAGGTGGGATAGATATCGTCTGAAGAGTGGGAGGACATATTGGAAGCTACAGGTAAATTATGAATAAACAGAGCGCAGAGAAGATCCCAGTTTCTTATTCACAGGGCTTATAGGACACCAAAGATGATGAAAGCAATGAAGTTGAGAAGTGAAGATGAATGCCCGAGATGTAGTAGAGAAGAAGCTGACCTGTTACATACGTTTTGGTCATGCCCCAAGCTTGGAGGGCTATGGGAGGATGTGGATAAATTGGTCGGAGAGGTGTTTAATGTACATTTGGACATGAAACCAAAGACATGTATCCTGGGATATCTGGGGGACTGTGGTATTAATGCATCCATTCAATTGGGAATAGGCAAAATTTTGTATCATACAAGAAAATGTATCTCCAGGCATTGGCTCTTGTGCAGTCCGCGTGGGACTGAACAGATAATTAGAGACTTGAATAACACCATTCTAATGGAGAAAAAGATATATATTAAAGAGGTGCTGTTAAGAATTGGGAACAATGGAAAATGGATCAAATGTCCACGTTGTTTCAGAGCTTCGCTGGAGATGTGATATTTATACATTTATGTTAGAGTAGGTTATAAAGTGCATAGGAATTATATATTCTGAGAATTATTGCATCAGTGAATATTGCAGAAAAAACACTAGGACAATAAGACATTACCAGACAAGGATGGAGGGCGTGTTCTTGGGGGAGAGTTAATGGGGAGAGGAAGGTTTTGTTAATTGTTTACAATAAAATTTAGGTTATACCATGATACAATACAGGTATGATTATACGATGATTTGAAAATGGATGGATTACAGTGATATGTAAACAAGATGTAATATGTATTTCTGGAAATTGTGATTGTCATGATAAACATGGTTTGATTTAAAAAAATACATCTTGAGGGCTAGTTTCTAAATGGTCACTTGGGTTCTAACTGTTAGGAGCATGGGGGCTCTCCAAACGGACAGGGTCCGCAATGACTTCCCGCAAATTTGCATTCAAAAGTCAAATGAGTCTCCTTCCAGCCTGCTGTGCACCCCAAAAATTAGTGTCTCCCATAGGAGGGATACGTACTCAGGAGAAATTGCACAACCAATTGTTGATGCAATTTCTACTGTACCCTTATGAAATGCTAATTGGAGCTAATACATTTTTGTATGGCAAATGGGATTTTTATTTTCATGGCTCAATGTTATATCTTCTTGGAAGCACCTGGGTTTCAAAGTGTCACACAATGAATCATTCCTTCAGGAGTAAAGTTTCCAAATGGTGTCACTGGGTGATTTTAACTGTTTAGGTACATCAGGGGCTCTCCAAACGTGACAAGGCGTTCGCTAATTGTTCCAGCAAATTTTACATTCAAAAAGCCAAATGATGCTCCTTCACTTAAGAGCTCAGCACCCAAACAGTGGATTTCCTCTAAGTACGTAGTATTGGCATGCTCAGAAGAAAATGCATCAAATTTTATATTTCATTTTTTCCTGTTAGCCTTGTAAAAAATTTGGGTCTAAAGTAAAATTTTTAATGAAAAAAATTTAAATGTTCATTTATTTTTCACATTCAAAAAATTCCTGTGAAGCACCTGAAGGGTTAGTAAACTTCTTGAATGTAGTTATTATTATTATTATTATTATACATTTATATAGCGTCATTTATTCCATGGCGCTTTACATATGAAAAGGGAAAATATAGACAGGTACAATAAACATGTACTAGACAAGGGACACACAAGTACAGAAGGAGAGAGGACCCTGCCCGCGAGGGCTCACAGTCTACAGGTTTTTTGAGCACATTGAGGGGTACAGATTTTAGAAAGGTGTCACGTTTGGGTATTTTCTATCATATAGACCCCTCAAAGGATCAACTTTTAACCCTTATATCTTCCTAACAAAAAAAACTTTTGTTTCAAAAATTGTGCTGATATAAAGAAGATATGTGGGAAATGTTATTTATTAACTATTTTGTGTGTCATAAGACTTTAAAGTTTGAAAATTGCTAAATTTTTGAAATTTTCACCAAATTTCCATTTTTTTCATAAACACAAGTTATATCAAATAAATTTTACCACTGTCATGAAGTACAATATTTCTTGAAAAATCATTCCCAGAATCAGTAGGTTCCATTGGAGTGTTCAAAAATTATTGACACTGATCAGAATAAAAATAAAAAAGTAAAAATTGGCTTGGTCATTAATGAGCAATCCACCTTGGGGGTAAAGGGCTTAATCTGTGGAGGAGGCTATTCCCAAAAAATAAAGTTTACAACAATTCACTGGAATCTGACCGTAAGTAAACATTTTTGATTAATCTCTAACCAAATGCTACATTAGACCAAGCCTTGCCTCTCATGGGCAGGGCTGGCGTCAGCACCCAGCGAACCCGGGCAAGTGCTGGGGCCCAGAGCAGGCGGGAGGGCCCACACGCCGTCGGGCACCCCGGCGCCCATTAGTGGAGGAGAGCAGTGCCAGCACCGCCACTGGGTCCCCCCGCTTGCTCATTGCCCCGGCAGCCGGCAGAATACTTACCTCTCCCCCGTGCCTCCGCAGCTCCGGGCTCCAGGGGTCGACTGCAGGGCTCCTGCGCTTCCTCTCACAGCAGCGCCGCTGGATGATATCATCATTCAGCGGCCAGCTGTGGCAGAGAGTAAACACAGGTGCCAGTGATGCTGCAGCAGTGCCTGTGGTGCGGACGCCGGACAGGAGTGTGTGTGTGTCTGCGTGTGTGTATGTAGTGCGGTGCTTTGTGTGTGTGTATATGAGAGAGTGCTGCAGTGCTGTCTGTGTGTGGTGCTGTATGTGTGATGGTGGTTGGGGGAGGCAGTGACTGTGGTGAGGAGACAGTGATGGTGGTGAGGAGGCAATGATGATGATGGGGAGGCGATGATGATGGGGAGGCAATGATGATGATAATGGGGAGACGATGATGATGATGGGGAGGCAATGATGATAATGGGGAGGCAATGATGATAATGGGGAGGCAATGATGTTAATGATGGGGAGGCAATGATGATGATGGGGAGGCAATAATGATGATGATGGGGATTCAATGATGATGATGATGGGAGGCAATGATGATGATGGGGAGGCAATAATGATGATGATGGGGAGACAATAATGATGATGATGGGGAGGCAATGATGATGATAATGGGGAGGCAGTGATGATAATGATGGGGAGGCAATGATGATAATGGGGAGGCTTTAATGATTATGATGGGGAGACAATGATGATGGGGAGGCAATGATGATGATGGGGAGTCAATGATGATAATGGGGAGGCAATGATGATGATATTGGAGAGTCAATGATGATAATGGGGAGTCAATGATGATGATGGGGAGTCAATGATGATGATGGAGAGTCAATGATAATGAAGGGGAGTCAATGATGATAATGGGGAGGCAATGATGATGATAATGGGGAGGCAATGATGATGATAATGCGGAGGCAATGATGATGATAATGGGGAGTCTTTCCACAGCGCCCTTTCCTGAGCCGTAACAGTGCAGAACGCAGCACAGTGCAGAGGAGAGCTCCATATTTTGTATGGAGCATTATATGGGGTCCAATATTCTTTATGGAGCATTATATTTGGCCCATAATACTGTATGGAGGACTATGTGGTGCCCATAATATTGTAAGGAGGACTGTACTGTCCAGTCTGTACTGTGCGCTGTGAGGATTTGACTGTTTTTGAGCTATTGTATAATTTACAATAGATATCACTCATGTAATGGAAGCAGTGAAGTGTTTGGCATTGTACTATACCCATATTTCTCCAGTATCTGTGCATCATGAATCGTAGTCTGTGTTAAAGGGGCCCACTGAGACTCTTTCGCCCGGGGCACATAAAAACCTGGAGCCGGCCCTGCTCATGGGCCAGTGCTTTCGGCTTGCCACCTCGACCAAAATTTGCCAGACAGCCCCTGCTCATGACAGGTATCTACTGTGCATTTTACACAGAAACACTAAGGCATTTCAGAGTGAAACATAGTTTAAAAAGGAAACAGGAACCTGGGGATTAGTCTGTTGAAATGAAAAGTGAAAATGTCCCCTTTAAAAAAAAAATGTAAGCCAACTCTAGCAGCTGTTTACAATATTCCTTAGTTAACATAGAACTACATCTCATTTATCAGTATACTTTTTAAAGACAAATGACATGCAGAGTTAAATTATAGGGAGTATATAAAGTACAGACCAAAAGTTTGGACACACCTTCTTATTCAATGATTTTTCTGTATTTTCATGACTTTGAAAATTGTAGAATCACACTGAAGGCATCAAAACTATGAATTAACACATGTGGAATTATACATTACACTTAACAAAAAAGTGTGAAACAACTGAAAATATGTCTTATATTCTAGGTTCGTCAAAGTAGCCACCTTTTGCTTTGATTACTGCTTTGCACGCAGAAAAGGTGAACGGATGGATTCTATATGCCTGGTGCCGACCGTGAAGCATGGAGAAGGTGTGATGATGTGGGGTGCTTTGCTGGTGACACTGTTGGGGATTTATTCAAAATTGAAGGCATACTTAACCAGCATGGCTACCACAGCATCTTGCAGCAGCATGCTATTCCATCCGGTTTGCGTTTAGTTGGACCATCATTTATTTTTCAACAGGACAATGACCCCAAACACACCTCCAGGCTGTGTAAGGGCTATTTGACCAAGAAGGAGAGTATTGAGGTGCTACGCCAGATGACTTGGCCTCCTCAGTCACCAGACCTGAACCCAATCAAGATGGTTTGGGGTGAGCTGGACCACTCACCGCTTCAATTTTGAATAAATCCGCAAGTGTCACCAGCAAAGCACCCCCACACCATCACACCACCTCCTCCATGCTTCACGGTGGGAACTAGGCATGTAGAGTCCATTTTTTTCTCATTAATGTACACTCTGCACCCCATCTTGACTGAAAAAAAATAGAAATGTAGAAATTTTTGAAAATTTCTTAAAAAAGAAAAACTGAAATACTGTCATGGCCAAAAGTTTTGAGAATGACACAAATATTATATTTTCACATGATCTACTGCCCTCTGGTTTTTATGTGTGTTTGACAGATGTTTTTATCACAGACAGAAATATAATAATTGCAAACATATGAGTAACAAAAGTTTATATTGACAGTTAGAATGAGTTAATGCAGCAAGTCAATATTTGCAGTGTTGACCCTTATTCTTCAAGACCTCTGCAATTCTCCCTAGCATGCTATCAATCAACTTCTGGACCAAATCCTGACTGATAGCAGTCCATTCTTGTACAATCAATGCTTCATTTTGTCAGAATTTTTAGGTTTTTGTTTGTCCACCCGTCTCTTGATGATTGACCACAAGTTCTCAATGGGATTAAGATCTGGGGAGTTTCCAGCCCATGGACCCAAAATCTCTATGTTTTGTTCCCTGAGCCATTTAGTTATCACCTTTGCTTTATGGCAAGGTGCTCCATCATGCTGGAAAAGGCATTGTTGATCGCCAAACTGCTCTTGGAGGGTTGGGAGAAGTTGCTCTTGGAGGACATTCTGGTACCATTCTTTATTCATGGCTGTGTTTTTAGGCAAGACTGTGAGAGAGCCGATTCCCTTGGCTGAGAAGCAACCCCACATATGAATGGTTTCAGGATGCTTAACAGTTGGCATGAGACAAGACTGGTGGTAGCGCTCACCTTGTCTTCTCCGAATGATGCGTTTTCCTGATGTCCCAAACAATCGAAAAGGGGATTCATCAGAGAAAATAACTTTACCCCAGTCCTCAGCAGTCCACTGCCTGTACCTTTTGCAGAATATCAGTCTGTCCATGATGTTTTTTCTGGAGAGAAGTGGCTTCTTTGCTGCCCTCCTTGAGACCAGGCCTTGCTCCAAGAGTCTCCGCCTCACAGTGCGTGCAGATGCACTCACACCTGCCTGCTGCCATTCCTGAGCAAGCTCTGCACTGCTGGTAGCCCGATCCCGCAGCTGAAACACTTGTAAGAGACGGTCCTGGCGCTTGCTGGTCTTCCTTGGGCACCCTGAAGCCTTTTTGGCAACAATGGAACCTCTCTTCTTTAAGTTCTTGATGATGCGATAGATTGTTGACTGAGGTGCAATCTTTCTACCTGCGATACTCTTCCCTGTTAGGCCATTTTTGTGCATTGCAATGATGACTGCACGTGTTTCTTTAAAGATAACCATGGTTAACAGAAGAGAAACAATGATGCCAAGCACCAGCCTCCTTTTAAAGTGTCCAGTGGTGTCATTCTTACTTAATCATGACAGATTGATCTCCAGCCATGTCCTCATCAACACCCACACCTGTGTTAATGGAGCAATCACTGAAAATAGGTTAGCTGGTCCTTTTAAGGCAGGGCTGCAATGATGTTGAAATGTGTTTTGGGGGATAAAGTTCATGTTCTAGCCAAATATTGACTTTGCAAGTAATTGCTGTTAAGCTGATCACTCTTTATAACATTCTGGAGTATATGCAAATTGCCATTAGAAAAAGTGAAGCAGTAGACTTTGTAAAAATTAATATTTGTGTCATTCTCAAAACTTTTGGCCATGACTGTATATGGTCATAAGTATTCAGACGCTGTTAGGGTTCGATTTCCCACTGCTGCACAAGGGGAGTCTCGAACCCGTCCCGCTGCGGTCTCCCATTCATCTCCGGCCGCAGTGGAGCCTGCTCAGCAGATGCGTCGGTCCAGGCGTCTTGCCCACTCCACTACTGGGCAGTGACTTGTTGCCGCCTTTCCTGGATCTGCTATTATAGCCAATGCTGGAGCAGACGTCTTTGGGACAAAGTACTGCATTTTCCCTTCTGAGCATGCCCAGAGTGAGATCTCTCATTGGAGATCAGGGGTCACATGCTCAGGTACTGCAGCAGCTCCTATTGGCCCGCCAGGAACGCCCTGTTACTACTAGTCTTCTGGAACAGGTTTCTCATTGGTCCTTGTTCCTGGAAGGTCCTGTGGCTGTTGCTATAAAAGGATGGCATGGCTGGGCCGCCATGCGCTAATATCAACCATTGTATGCTATGCGCCAGTGTGGTCATGCGTGTGTGTGGTTAGGGACCCGGCTGAAATAAGCCACTAGAATACCGACTTAATCGGTGAGGAGTTTGGTGTGCTAGCTGGTCAGGGTCGGTGTCCTAGATGCCCTAGATTACCGGCATAACCGGTGAGGAGTTTGATTGCCGTATTCAGGGTCTGGCGTTCAGACGCCATAGATTGCGGGTGACTCCCGCGAGGACATTAGCGCATGACCACGTATTATGCTCGCTTAGCAATTAACCGTGTACCTGAGAGCCTGACAGGACACGGTACTTTTTCTCAGCGGCTCTGTGACGTAACAGGGTTCGCTTTCGACGCTAGACAGCGCCCTAGCGTTTTACTTTGCGGCTCACTGAAGTTAAGTGAGTTCGCACCTATCGCCATATAGCGCTGTGGCATCTCGTTAGCGGCTCTGGGATTAACAGAGTTCGCACTTACTGCCACAACGCGCTACGGCATTTATTTTTGCGACTCTGCGGGATAACAGAGTTCGCTACTTTCGCCATCTTGTTAGCAGCGGGCTTCGCCTGCACGGTGGACCCCGGGCTGCAAACGCATCTCTCTATTATATCTATTAGGTGCGTTCCGCAGACCCTAACATAATATTAGCGCCAGGGTCTGGCTAGTAAAATGGCGGATGACCAGCGTCTAAGGCAGTACATCCAGCGGCTGGAGGGTAGGTTGGCGGCTCTTGAGCGCACAACCTCAGCTGTGGATATTACCGCAGTCGCTGTTCAGGCTGCTAGCTTGGCTGCAGCCAGTTTGTCCTCTGCTACCTCTGTCCCTACATTATCCCACCTCCCGCTTCCTGACAAGTTTGCCGGTGACAGCAAGCAATGTCGGGGATTCGTGAGTCAGTGCTCTATACAGCTCGAGCTTCTGGCTGCACGTTTCCCCACGGATCGGGCACAAGTGGGTTTTGTACTGTCTCTACTCTCGGGCAGAGCATTGGAGTGGGCAACACCGCTGTGGGAGCGTGACGATCGTGTGGTGCGGAGTGCTCCTCGGTTTTTGGAGGCTCTGAAAAAGGTCTTTTTAGGACCTCAGGTCACGCACGATACGGCACTCCAACTGCTGACAATGTCACAGGGCTTGTCCATGGTCAGCCAGTTCTCAGTCCAATTTCGGACTTTGGCCTCTGAATTAGAGTGGCCAGATAAAGTTCTTATTCCAGTGTTCTGGAGAGGACTGGCAGACCATGTAAAGGACGCTTTGGCTACCAGGGAGATTCCTGCCACACTGGAGAAACTCATTTCTATATCTACCCGCATCGACCTCCGTTTTCACGAGCGGAGGTTAGAGCGGACCCAGTGTAGGCAGACGTTTCGGCTGGCACCCACCTTTGCCAAACCTTTGGAATTTCCCGTTCGGGCGTCTGACTCCCCAGAGACCGCGGAGAATACTCGAGTGAGATCTAAGTCTCGGACCACTCGAGTATCCGTGGTCTGTAGAGTGTGTCAGCAGCCAGGACATTATGCCAACCAATGTCTCCAGCGAATAAGTAAACGGTCATGTTCCGTGACCATGGGTGCAGGGTCATTAGACGCGAGGGATTTTGCTCCGAAGATGCTCCTTAAAGGGTTAATCTCTCTAGGTTCATCCACCCTTCCCGCCAAGCTTTGTGTGGACTCTGGGCCAGAGGGAATTTTATGTCCTCCTCCTTTGCCTCTCGCCATTCCATACCGCTGGTGACGCTCGCAGAGCCAATATCGGTGAGAGTGTTGAATGGAGCAATCCTGCCCTCACAAATCACCCACCAGACTGTCACTCTACCTCTGTCTATGTCTCCTTCACATCAGGAGAATATATCCCTTTTTGTTCTTCCTGAGGGAATAGATGAGGTTTTGTTGGGATTACCCTGGCTTCGCCACCACTCTCCCCATATTGAGTGGTCCTCTGGGAGAATACTGGGTTGGGGTGATCATTGCAGAGACAAATGTCTCAGAGAGGACGTTCAGGTTTCCACAACGGAGATACCCATAGATCTTGATTCCCTTCCCAAGGTTTATCGGTCATACGCAGACGTATTCTCCAAAAAGGCAGCGGAGACTCTGCCGCCTCATCGCCCTTATGACTGTCCTATAGACCTCTTGCCTGGAACGGAGCCCCCTCGGGGAAGAGTGTATCCTCTCTCTCTTCCTGAGACGGAGGCCATGTCACAATACATCCAGGAAAATCTGGCCAGAGGGTTTATTAGGAAGTCAGTGTCACCAGCAGGGGCAGGATTTTTCTTTGTGCAGAAGAAGAATGGAGAATTACGACCGTGTATAGACTATAGGGGTCTTAACGCCATTACCGTTAAGAACAAATATCCTTTGCCCCTAATATCTGAGCTCTTTGATAGGCTCCGGGGAGCAAGGGTATTTACTAAGCTGGATCTTCGTGGTGCCTATAACCTGATCCGCATCCGTGAGGGGGACGAATGGAAGACGGCGTTCAATACCAGAGATGGACATTACGAATATCTTGTGATGCCCTTCGGGCTCTGTAATGCTCCAGCCGTCTTCCAAGATTTCGTAAATGACATCTTCCGGGACATGCTTGCCACCTCTGTGGTAGTCTATCTGGATGACATTCTCATCTTTTCTCCAGATATGGACACCCACCATAGAGATGTTTACAGGGTCTTCGACCTCTTGCGGGCAAATTCCTTATATGCGAAGTTGGAGAAGTGTGTGTTTGAGCAGGATTCTTTGCCATTCCTGGTCTATATCATCTCCACTCAGGGATTGGCTATGGATCCTGCCAAACTACAGGCTGTAATGGATTGGCAAGAACCCCACTCTCTTAAAGCGGTGCAGCGCTTTATGGGGTTCATTAATTACTATCGCCAATTCATTCCCCACTTCTCTACTTTGGTTGCTCCCTTGGTAGCCCTCACCAAGAAAGGAGCCAATCCCAAATTGTGGTCAGAGGAGGTCTCCAAGGCCTTTACTTCAATCAAGTCCCATTTTGCTAGCGCTCCTATCCTACATCGTCCCGAGGTTGATAAGCCTTTTATATTGGAGGTAGATGCCTCGTCCGTTGGTGCTGGAGCAGTCCTTTTCCAAAAGGATGCTCAAGGTCGTAAACATCCTTGCTTCTTCTTCTCCAAGACCTTCACACCTGTGGAGAGGAATTATTCCATTGGGGATAGGGAGTTGCTAGCCATGAAGTTGGCCTTTTCTGAGTGGAGACATCTCCTGGAGGGGGCTCGCTTTCCCTTCCAAGTGTTCACTGACCACAAAAATTTGGTCTATTTACAGACCGCCCAGCGGCTAAATTCCCGTCAGGCCAGATGGTCCCTGTTCTTCTACCGATTCCATTTCACCCTCCATTTTCTCTCAGGGGAGAAGAACATTCGTGCTGATGCTCTGTCTCGCTCCGTGGTGTCCTCTGAGGAGGTGGAGGAGGAGCCTCGGCTGATTGTCCCCACAGAGAGCCTAAGAACTGTGGCCCCGGTTTCGCTTGAGTCTGTGCCTCCGGGCAAGACTTTTGTGCCCATCAATTTGCGACCGGAGGTTCTCTCTTGGGCACACTCGTCCAGGGTGGGTGGACATTTTGGGGCAAAGAGGACATCTGAGTTGCTGGCGAGGACATACTGGTGGCCACATATGGTCCGTGACGTCAGGGAATACGTTCAGGCATGCGTCTCCTGCGCCAAGAATAAGTCCCTTCGACAACGGCCAGCTGGGTTACTCTTTCCTTTACCGGTGGCAGACAGGCCCTGGGAGATGGTCGGGATGGATTTTGTGGTTGGCTTACCCAAGTCTCGGGGCTGCACCATCATCTGGGTGATAACCGACCACTTCTCCAAAATGGTGCACTTGGTGCCGTTACCACGGTTACCGTCTGCACGGGCCTTGGCAGCATTATTCATTAGGCATATTTTCCGCCTACACGGTATGCCAGACAAAATTGTCAGTGATCGAGGTCCCCAGTTTGCGTCTCGGTTCTGGAGAGAGCTGTGTCGTTTACTCAGCATTGAGTTGAATCTCTCCTCTGCATACCATCCCGAGACGAATGGGTTGGTAGAGAGGGCCAACCAGACCTTGGTCACATACTTGCGACATTTTGTCTCTGTCAGGCAGGATGACTGGGCATCCTTGCTACCGTGGGCTGAGTTTGCTCTAAATAATGTTGTGGCTGACTCCACCGGAGAGACCCCATTCCTCCTGAACTACGGTCAGCATCCGCGGGTACCAGTGCCTATGCCCGTGTCTTCCGCCGATTCCAGGGTGGCAGACTGGGCTGTGGAGGCACGGGACATTTGGGACCGCACTCAGGATGCCATTCAGGCCTCCAAAGAGAGGATGAGGTCTTCGGCCGATGCCCATCGGCGCCCCGCTCCTACGTTTGCTCCGGGTGACCTAGAGTGGCTTTCTGCCCGAAACATCAGGCTACGGGTAGAATCCACCAAGTTGGCACCTCGCTTTTTGGGCCCCTTTAAAGTTCTTGAGCAGGTGAACCCGGTAGTTTACCGCCTAGCCCTTCCGCCTCGCCTTGGTATCACTGACACCTTTCACGTGTCCCTCTTGAAACCCGTGGTCATTTCCCGGTTTTCCGAGTCATCTGCTGGGACGTCGGGTTCATCTACCGACGATCATGAGGTGAACGCCATTGTTGGGTGCAAGGTGGTACGAGGCAAAAAATTTTATTTGGTGGATTGGAGGGGTTATGGGCCTGAGGATAGATCCTGGGAGCCTGCCGAGCATGTTCACGCTCCGCAGCTCATCGCTGCCTTTGAGCGCAGCGAGGCCCAGAGAAGGGGGGCCCTAGGAGGGGGGGTAATGTTAGGGTTCGATTTCCCGCTGCTGCACAAGGGGAGTCTCGAACCCGTCCCGCTGCGGTCTCCCATTCATCTCTGGCTGCAGTGGAGCCTGCTCAGCAGATGCGTCGGTCCAGGCGTCTTGCCCACTCCACTACTGGGCAGTGACTTGTTGCCGCCTTTCCTGGATCTGCTATTATAGCCAATGCTGGAGCAGACGTCTTTGGGACAAAGTACTGCATTTTCCCTTCTGAGCATGCCCAGAGTGAGATCTCTCATTGGAGATCAGGGGTCACATGCTCAGGTACTGCAGCAGCTCCTATTGGCCCACCAGGAAGGCCCTGTTACTACTAGTCTTCTGGAAGAGGTTTCTCATTGGTCCTTGTTCCTGGAAGGTCCTGTGGCTGTTGCTATAAAAGGATGGCATGGCTGGGCCGCCATGCGCTAATATCAACCATTGTATGCTATGCGCCAGTGTGGTCATGCGTGTGTGTGGTTAGGGACCCGGCTGAAATAAGCCACTAGAATACCGACTTAATCGGTGAGGAGTTTGGTGTGCTAGCTGGTCAGGGTCGGTGTCCTAGATGCCCTAGATTACCGGCATAACCGGTGAGGAGTTTGATTGCCGTATTCAGGGTCTGGCGTTCAGACGCCATAGATTGCGGGTGACTCCCGCGAGGACATTAGCGCATGACCACGTATTATGCTCGCTTAGCAATTAACCGTGTACCTGAGAGCCTGACAGGACACGGTACTTTTTCTCAGCGGCTCTGTGACGTAACAGGGTTCGCTTTCGACGCTAGACAGCGCCCTAGCGTTTTACTTTGCGGCTCACTGAAGTTAAGTGAGTTCGCACCTATCGCCATATAGCGCTGTGGCCTCCCGTTAGCGGCTCTGGGATTAACAGAGTTCGCACTTACTGCCACAACGCGCTACGGCGTTTATTTTTGCGACTTTGCGGGATAACAGAGTTCGCTACTTTCACCATCTTATTAGCAGCGGGCTTCGCCTGCACGGTGGACCCCGGGCTGCGAACGCACCTCTCTATTATATCTATTAGGTGCGTTCCGCAGACCCTAACAGACCCTTTGCTCAGACACTCATAATTAAGTCACATGCTATCCATTTCCTTGTGATCTTCTTTGATATGTTTCTACTCCTTCATTGGAGTCCAGATGTGTTTAATTAAACTGATAGGACTTGATTTGTAAAGGCACACACCTGTCTATATAAGAACTCACAGCTCACAATGCATGTCAGACCAAATAAGAATCAAGAGGTCAAAGGAACTGGCCAAGGAGCTCAGTGACTGAATTGTAGCAAGGTACAGATCTGGTCATGGTTACAAAAGAATTTCTGCAGTACTCAAGGTTCCTAAGAGCACAATGGCCTCCATAATCCTTAAAGTAAGAAGTTTGGGACCACCAGACTGGTCGTCCAGCCAAACTCAGCAATCATGGGAGAAGAGCCTTAAGGTACTGCCACACTACTCGATCCCGCTAGCGATCTGGTTAGCGTTGCATACTAATGAGATCGCTAGCGGGATTGTTTCTATATCGCTAAATGCGGCCACATTTAGCGATATAGTTAACGACGCTATCGCCGCTAGCGATCTTCTTAACGACTTTAGCGGTACAAAAGTACCGCTAAATCGCTAAGAAAAGGTGCCACACAGCGATTAGATACTTACCCAGCGGGAGCGCCGACGAGAAAATAGGGTCCGGAACGATTCCAGCGACGAGCGAGATCACAGCAGGAAGCTCGTCGCTGGAAGCTGCCGCACTGAACAACATCGCTACCGGGATCGCTAAATAGTGACGTTTTTTAGCGATCCCGTTAGCGATATTGTTTAGTGTGGCATACCCTTTAGTGAGAGAGGTAAAGAAAAACCTCAAGATCACTGTGGCTGAGCTCCACAGATGCAGTAGGGAGATGGGAGAAAGTTCCACAAAGTCAACTATCACTGTAGCCCTCCACCAGTGGGGCCTTTATGGCAGAGTGGCCTGATGGAAGCCCTCTGCTCAGTGCCAGATATATGAAAGCCTGCATAGAGTTTGATAAAAAACACATGAAGGTCTCCCAGACTATGAGAAATAAGATTCTCTGGTCTGATAAGACAAAGATAGACCTTTTTGGTGATAATTCTAAACAGTATGTGTGGAGAAAACCAGGCACTGCTCATCACCTGCTCAATACAATCCCAACAGTAAAACATGGTGGTGGCAGCATCATGCTATGGGGGTGTTTTTCAGCTGCAGGGACAGGACGACTGGTTGCAATTGATGGAAACATGAATGCAGCCAAGTACAGATAACTCATGGATGAAAATCTCTTCCAGAGTGCTCTGGACCTCAGATTTGGCTGAAGGTTCACCTTCCAACAAAATAATAACCTTAAGCACACAGCTAAAATAACAAAGGAGTGGCTTCAGAACAACTCTGTGATCATTCTTGACTAGCCCAGCCAGAGCCCTGACCTAAACCCAATTGAGCTTCTCTGGAGAAACCTGAAAATGGCTGTCAAATCCAGGTGTGAAAAACTTGTTGCATCATTCCCAAGAAGAGTCGTGGCTGTACTCGCTCAAAACGGTGCTTTTACTCAATACTGAGCAAAGGGTCTGAATACTTAAGACCATGTGATATTTCTGTTTTTGTTTTTTAATAAATTTGCAAACATTTCTACATTTCTGTTTTTTTTCAGTCAAGATGGGGTGCAGAGTGTACATTAATGAGAAAAAAATGAACTTTTTTGAATTTACCAAATGGCTGCAATGAAACAAAGAGTGAAAATTTTAAAGGGGTCTGAATACTTTCCGTACCCACTGTATATTGTGATTAGGTGATAAATGTGTTTTATTGAATAACCTTTTTAATATCGTATCATTTTCCCCTTTCTTTCTTGCTAAAGTTTTGCAGTAGTTCTTAGTTAAATAACAATTATATTTTCCTATTTCTTAAAAGTAATCTGGCACCAGATTTTTACTACTCCATCTGAAAGCATCATGATGTAGGGCTAGCAAACCTGATTCCAGCAATGTATTAATGAGCTGATTACTGTAGTTTTGATAAAAGCACTGACTTATTTGCTGCAGATGCTCCAGTTCAGTGAATGTTGAGCTCTGTACAACCCCACCCACAAAAATGATTGGCAGCTTTGTGTGTACACTGTGCATAGGCAAAAAGCTACCAATCACAATCAGTGGTGAGGACGCAATTTTATAGAGCTCATGAATGTGGAGGACTACCTGTTAATAGTGTTGAGCGATACGATACCGCAAGTATCGGGTATCGGCCGATATTAGCTCTATCGGCCTTTCGATACTTAGTTCCGATATTTTCGTCTTATCGGATACCGGAATCGGGATTGTCACTGTCACTGTCAGTGTCCGTCGGTCGGGTCTGTCAGGAGTCAGCGGCACTTACCTGGCAGAAGATCTCCGGCGGTCACGGGCTGGACTGCTTCATGGCCGCCATCATCTTTCCCCGGCAGTCACATGCAGTTTCTCGCGATAACTGCAGTGACTGCTGGGTAATCCCGGCCGTAAAGCAGTCAGTCCGATGACGTCACCGCCGGGGAAGCAGGTAATCAGCTGTGCTGCGTCGCGATGACAGGCTCTGCCTGTCATTGCGATGTAGCAGAGCTGGATCGTCGTGGGACAGTCGTTACTATGGACTGCGTCGGACAGGTGGTATACTGTTGGTTTGTTTTTTTCCTTTTTTTACAGGAGATCGATGGCGTCGCAGGAATGAATGTATAATAAAATTAATGAAAACTGTGTTGTCTCTTTTATTTCATTAAAAGACTTTTTTCTTGCTGTGTCTTTTTTTTATACATTTAATAACTTTGGGATTAATAATGGATCGGTGTCTTATTGACGCCTATCCATTATTAACCGGGCTTATTGTCACCGTGCAATCAACGGTGACATTAACCCCTTATTACCCCACTTGCCACCGCTACAGGGCAGTGGGAAGAGCCGGGTAAAGTGCCACAATTGGCACAACTTTTGATGCGCCAAATGTGGGGCTGCTGTAGCCTGGTATTATCAGGCTGTTGAGGGCCAATATCCATGGGCCTTGACAGTCTTTTAATACCAGGCCGCAGCAGTCTGCATTTTACTTGGCTGGTTAACAAAAATAGGGGGACCCCTACGCCGTTTTTTTTTCGAGGGGATCCCCTATTTTTGTTAACCAGCCAAGCTAAGCAGACTGCTGTGGCCTGGTATTATCAGGCTTGCAAGGTCCATGGATATTGGATCCTTACCAGCCTGAAAAACCAGGCCTCAGCGGTCTGCTTCATCTGGCTGGTTAACAAAAATAGGGGGGACCCCACGCCAATTTTTTTCGAGGGGATCCCCTATTTTTGTTAATCAGCCAAGATATGCAGACTGCTGTGGCCTGGTATTATCAGGCTGGCAAGGTCCATGGATCTTGGCTCCTTAACAGCCTGAAAATCCAGGCCTCAGCGGTCTGCTTCATCTGGCTGGTTAACAAAAATAGGGGGGACCCGACGCCATTTTTTATGTGAAGGGAACCCCTATTTTTGTTAATCAGTTCCCTCTGACGTCACTGATTGTGTCCCTGGCTGACCTGAAGTGAAAGTGGAAAGCAATCAATTAAGCTTTCCACTTCCTCTCCTGTCAGCCAGGAGAGGAACTCATTCATTTGGGGGTTTACTGTGAGGCTGCAGCATTAGCTGCGGTCCCTGCAGTAAACATTAACCCTTTCTGAAGGATTACACCGTGGGACCTGACTGTGCATGGGATAGGTAAGAATAATTTTGCTTATTTATTTTATTTTTATTACAGGAAATGGTTTTTGCAGTCAAATAAAAGATGGTCAAAAACATGTGTCTTTATTTCATTAAAATGATTTTTAATTAAAGTGTGTGTGTTTTATTTTTATTTCATGCAATAGGATTAATAATTGATAGTTGTCTAATTGACAGCTCTCAATTATTAACCTGGCTTAAGGTCACCTTTCAATTGCAATGTGGCTTTAACCCCATATTAACCCATTCGCCACCGCTACAGGGCAATGGGAATAGACGGGCAAAGTGCCAGAAAGGGCGAATCTAATTATAGATTTGTCTTTTCTGGGGTGTCTGGGGCAGATGTTAGTAGCCAGGGGGGCCAAAAATAATGGTCCCTCTCTGGGCTATTATTATCTGCCCCCATTCGCTGGCTTTGTCTGTCTGGTTGCGAAAATAGGGCGGGAGCCCACGCATTTTTTTTAAACAATTTTACACCTCATATATATATATATATATATATACATGTCACTGAATTTGTGACACATATATATATATATATTTATATTTATAGTTCATACACTTCTACATAGTATAATAGCCGCTAATTCAATTGACGACTTTTGTGAAAATGCAGAACCCGACATGAAATGACACTTGGTGTACATAGGGTTAACCATGTCTTTTCATGTCCTTTGCTATCTGATTTGCACAAACAATTACATCAGTCTATGTGTGCAAAATTTCACACCTGTAGGGGTTAATTAAAGGTGTAAATTCGTAGCAAAAAAGTTTTTTTTACAACGAATTTACACCTTTAATTAACCCCTACAGGTGTGAAATTTTGCACACATAGACTGATGTAATTGTTTGTGCAAATCAGATTGCAAATGACATGAAAAGACATGGTTAACCATATGTACACCAAGTGTCATTTCATGTCGGGTGCTTCTGTCTTTTCACAGAAGCCGGCTTTACCCGGCAATTGAATCAGAGGATATTTTACTATGTAGAAGTGTATAAACTATACATATATGTATATATATATGTCACAATGACATGTATATAATATAATATATATGTATTCTATGTGTGTATATTTAGTGTTTACAAGGAAATAAAGGTTTTTTTTAGTTGCGATATTTTGTTCCCATAGACTTACATTGGACTTCCGGTATCGGAATCGGATATCGCCGATATTTAGTGATATCGGCGATACCATTCCGATCCGATATTTTTAGATATCGAGCAGTATCGCTCAACACTACCTAATAGCTTTACTAGTCCTCTAGTAATCATATCCTACTGATAAACCAGTGAGAATATCAAAAATACAGCAAGCACGTTAAGTCTCTGCGCCTTCATTATGCTGCTTTCAGATTTGGTGGCAAAAAACCTGGTGATTGGTGACCGATTCCTTTTCAGAAAAATTTAGAAAAGTTGAAAACTAAGCTACTGATTAAAATACAATAAATGTATGAACATCTATGGTAGAATCATTTGTTTAAATTTGTTGTAAAAGTGTTTCAATCAAGAAAACCTGATTTGGAGGATAGAAGCATATATCGAGGTCCATTTATATTGCCGTACAGCTGTCAGCATATTATTTTCACTGTCCATAGTTATGCCAAGAAATAATCAGATCAGATGTTAGGATCATTTTATGCAAATGGCATGCTGTAGTTAACAAATAAACTTTGGTTAAATGTCTATAAAGAGAGATGCCATAGCATTTAAAATGAAATGTGAGCATTTTTCTATGAACTTTACTGATATTTTTGAGGAAGCTGGAAATGTATTACATATACTCGAGTTATAAAACCACATTGAATGCTCACTGCATAATTTCCAATCTCCTGACATATGGAAGAAATTTCAGAACTGCCGCCTTGGTTAAGGAACAAACTCCATTTAAGATTTGGACAAACTCCAAAGCTGATCTAGACTATCCTAAAGACAGCTGAGCTACTTTTAAACATCAGCTTGTCTGTGACTGACGGGTAGGGGAATAGCAAATAAACTGGCAATCGACTTACACTGACATCAGTTGTAAAACATCTGCCTTGCTTATCAGAAACACGTCTACATATTCATGCACAGTTCCTCCAGGCCTCGGGAGATGCTCAGAAACACAGAACAAGTGTAGCACCCCTGATTCTCTAAATTATGTCCATAATAACTAATATACATTGAATGCAACGTTGGTCAATGTTTACAGTGAAGGAGTGGCTGAACGTGCATGGTCACTCTCCATTGTGGTAATAGGTAAATCCAAAAACAGCTTATTTGTTTTGTCGTATTCACATATGACCTATATTTTTTGTATTGCAGGAATTCATATGATTGCACTTCCCATCAAACATTAGGTCCAGCCATGCCTAAAATGTGAATAGTTTTACTTGATGATGAAGACACTACAGTAAATAGAGGTCAGGGTGTCGATTACCTAAAATATGTTAAATGGGATTCTGGAATATGAAATTTGTATATTTTGGTTTACAGAAACAAAAATGCTTAAAGGGGTTGTCCACTACATTTGATTAAAATGTTTGGACTCGATAAAATAATAAAGCTTATACTCCCCTCCCGTGCCGGCGCCGTTTCGACAGTGTCGGCACTCAATCTCTCCAGGGCTCTCGTGTGGTGTTGTGACACGTGAAGACAGCGCCCAATCAGAGCTGGCGTCACTGTCTCCACCTTCGGACAAGTCGAAACTAAAGAGAAAGTCCTTGAGCTGCTAACCTGAACCATGTATTTTGATAACCCTAGGGGGAGGATCCCTGCTACCACAAGGACTGTGCTTTTTGTCACCACTTTGTTTTGTTTTCCTGTTTTTCCTCAAAGGGCCGTGTTTATTTTTACTTCACCATGGTTTATGCCACATGCATAATAAACCACTGAAGGTCTTAGGGGAATACTGACTCTTTATCTACTTCCATGGACAGCTGAGTGAGCCGATCTACCACAATGCACACATCACCAAAAACACCAACAGTAGAGAAATACAGCACCAAAACCACCATCAGTGCAAGAATAAATCACCATAACCGCCAACATTATAGAAATATATCACCAGAATCACCATGGCAGAAATACATCACCAGAATCACAAAAAGTACGGGTATAAACCAATAGGACCATCATCAGCACAGAAATATGTCACCAGAACCACCATCAGTACATGAATACATCACAAGAACTATAATCAGCTCATGAATACAACTCCCAGTATATTCTTAAAAATATTGCGGAGATAAAGGGAATTGTTGTTAACAGTCACCAACAGATTGCAGACCATACAGTGTAGGATTTACAATACTAATGAGATATATTCAGGATTTCTGATTGAAGTTTTTCTCTTTCTTTTCTTCTCCATCTTGTACAGATGCCATAATGACTTTTCACATCCACAGCTCATCTCTGCAGACTTCCCTTGTTCCCATCTTCTGCAGCATATTCTGACATGGTGCCCTTAAAATTACTGTGTAACTATAATGCTCCTGAGTAAAAATATGTGTAATTGAGTAAAAAATTGCTCCTCACTATGTTCACGGCAAGTAGTATTGCCCACACAGTGTCCTTCTTAAGGTACATGGCCTCCACACAGTCCTTTCCTATAAAATATTGCCTCCACACTGTCCGCCCTTACAAGCCAAAACCACCAAACTGTCCTTACTTATTAGCTGTAACTGCCTCACAGTCTGACCTAATTAATTAACGTATTTTTCGAACTATAAGACGCACCAGACTATAAGATGCACCCAGGTTTTAGAGGTGGAAAATAGGGGAAAATATATTTGAAGCAAAAAATGTGGTAAAATATTTAATAACATAAATAACATACTATTATATGTGGTGTTATTATATATAATAGCATGTTATTATGTAGGAAGTTACGGGTAGAAGATGGTGCTGCGGGACCAGTGTGGTGTCTGTAAACTACTATGTGAAGACTCTGGAGGGTGAGTATAAGGCCGGGGTCACACATGTGAGAAATTTGTACGATTTTTGTGCGAATCTCTCTCGTGAACACCCGGCACTGCCGCTGGCACTCAGACTGGAGCGTGCGGCTGCATAGAAATACATGCAGCATAGAAATACATGCAGCCGCACGCTCCGGTCCGAGATGTCGGCGGCAGTGCCGGGTGTTCATGCGAGAGATTCGCACAAAAATCATGCAAATTTCTCGTATGTGTGACCACGGCCTAAGAATGGGGGCATAGGGATTATATTTAAAGCCACACTCCAGCACTGATAACACTGGAGTGCTGCTTTAAGATCCCATGGAAGAACTATAATTCCCAGCATGTCCTGCAGATTCTATGGCATGCTGGGAGTTATAGTCCACCACAGGATGGCAGAGTGATTTTTAATGTGCTGTATTTACTAACCTTTTAATTATTTTTTTCTTGTACAGTGTGTCTGAAGGACCTGTGATGACATCATGAAGAGGCAGGTCTTTGTGTGGTCATGTGATGCTCCAGCCCGCCCTCTTCATGACCTCATCACAGGTCCTCCACAGGAGCATTCAGCCTGGCATCAGCACAGCCCCAGGCTGTCAGATATGCGATGCCTCCTGCTGCACTCTGCTCCTGCTGCCTCCTCCTCCTTCAGACACCGATCTGCCCAGCTGATGCAGGAATCAGGCGCTGGGGAACCATGTGGCTCCGTCATTTGCTGCTCCCCGCTTACTGCTCAGCTGATAGGTGGGCGGGGAATCGGCTAATTAATATTCACTGCACTTAAGTATCGGGACCGGTGGTTTCCCTAGCGCTGGATTCCTGCAGCGGAGGGGATATTTTCCTGCCTCCTGCGATCCCACTCCACCCCTGCCCCCCTCGACACATGTTACATTCTGACCATAAGACGCACCCACACTTTCCTCCCAAATTTGGAGGAAAAAAAGTGCGTCTTATGGTCCGAAAAATACGGTATACTTACCACATTGTCCCTATCTTAACTAAGACCATCAGCCCTCAGCCGCCTCAGAAATGGTAAACCTGACAGCACTCATTGTCAGGACACACATCCAGAAGCTCCAAGGAACCCAAATGGAAAAGCATCAGTCAGAGTAGAAGTAGATGGCATCCAGCCCAGGGTGTTTCAATTTAAAAGATCAAATTCATACTGTCATTAATAAAAAGACAATGTTTTGACCTATTCTAGTTCTTTATCAAGAACACACAATGAAGTTCAAGGGGGGGGTTTATATAATGTGGTTCACATACAAACACCAATCACCATATTGCTCCACCCACTAGCACAAAGAACATAGAAAAATATAATTACAATTTAAAACACAGAATCTCAGTCCTCTATACAAGTCATCTAACAATCAACTGTAATCAAGTAAATCATCTGTACATATAGTCCAAGTTTTTTTAAAATAGTACAAAATGCTTTCCAACCAAAAGGGAGCATCAATGTAGTTATGGCTACAACCCACCAATATTTTAGATTCACATATATGTATATTATAAAGCCCCACCCCCAGCCATTCACATATCACTTAAGAAAAAGTGGAAAGGTCCTAAATCTTAAAACCATATCATGTGATAAGAGGTGTGTTCCCATCCCTCCAATCGAGTTTCTGCATTCAGGTTGTAGCTGCAGCTAACTCAGACATGTGTTGTAAATACTCTGCCCAACATGGGCGGGCGGCTGCACACATGAGTGAGGAAACTGTCACATTTCTGCAACCCAAGCGACATACGGGCATAGTACAAACGCGCAAACAATGTTCATCACACAAGGGAAATGTAACCATAGCAAACAAAGAGCAGTTACATGACCGCCACTCCAAAGACTTCAAAGACACACCCATGATGCCAGCCATTCCAATCTCAGGCCTTCTTATGACAACAGGAACAGAGCAGAAACCATATAAGTGATTGAAAGAAGGTCAGAACGGGGGTGAGGGGAAAAATGGCAGGAGGTAAAAGAAAACGAAAGGAGTAAAAACAATAAATGATGGAGAGAAGGAGAGAGGAAGGAAAGGAAGAAAGAAGATATGAAGTCAGGCAGTGAAAGAAAGTCCTTCTGTAGTAGGGGCCAATGTTTGTTAAGGATCTCCGTCAGTGGGCATTTGGCACCAATATATATACACTGCTCAAAAAAATAAAGGGAACACTTAAACAACAGAATATAACTCCAAGTAAATCAAACTTCTGTGAAATCAAACTGTCCACTTAGGAAGCAACACTGATTGACAATAAATTTCACATGCTGTTGTGCAAATGGAATAGACAACAGATGGAAATTATTGGCAATTATCAAGACACACTCAATAAAGGAGTGGTTCTGCAGGTGGGGACCATAGACCACAGCTCAGTACCAATGTTTTCTGGCTGATGTTTTGGTCACTTTTGAATGTTGGTTGTGCTTTCACATTCGTGGTAGCATGAAAAGGACTCTGCAACCCATACAAGTGGCTCAGGTAGTGCAGCTCATCCAGGATGGCACATCAATGCGAGCTGTGGTAAGAAGGTATGCTGTGTCTGTCAGCGTAGTGTCCAGAGGCTGGAGGCGCTACCAGGAGACAGGCCAGTACACCAGGAGACGTGGAGGGGGCCGTAGGAGGGCAACAACTCTGCAGCAGGACCGCTACCTCCACCTTTGTGCAAGGAGGCACAGGAGGAGCACTGCCAGAGCTCTGCAAAATGACCTCCAGCAGGCCACAAATGTGCATGTGTCTGCACAAATGGTTGAAAACTGACTCCATGAGGATGGTCTGAGTGCCCGACGTCCACAGATGGGGTTTGTGCTCACAGCCCAACACCGTGCAGGATGCTTGGCATTTGCCTCAGAACACCAGGATTGGCAAATTCGCCACTGGCGCCCTATACTCTTCACAGATGAAAGCAGGTTCACACTGAGCACATGTGACAGACGTGGCAGAGTCTTGAGACACCATGGAGAGCGATCTGCTGCCTGCAACATCCTTCAGCATGACCAGTTTGGCAGTGGGTTAGTAATGGTGTAGGGTGGCATTTCTTTGGAGGGCCGCACAGCCCTCCATGTGCTTGCCAGAGGTAGCCTGACAGCCATTAGGTACCGAGATGAGATCCTCAGACCCCTTGTGAGACCATATGTTGCTGCGGTTGGCCCTAGGTTCCTACTAATGCAGGACAATGCCAGACCTCATTTGACTGGAGTGGGTCAGCAGTTCCTGCAAGATGAAGTCATTGAAGCTATGGACTGGCCCGCCCATTCCCCAGACCTGAATCCGATTGAGCACATCTGGGACATCATGTTTCACTCCATCCACCAACGTCACGTTGCAACACAGACTGTCCAAGAGTTGGCGGATGCTTTAGTTCAGGTCTGTGAGGAGATCCCTCAGGTGACCATCTGCCACCTCATCAGGAGCATACCCAGGGGTTGAAGGGAGGTCATACAGGCACATGGAGGCCACACACACTAATGAACATCATATCCTTGTCTTGAGGAATTTCCACTGAAAGTGGATCAGCCTGTAATTTTATTTTCCACTTTGATTTTGAGTATCATTCCAAATCCAGACCTCCATGGGATATTAATTTTGAATTACACTGATCATTTTTTTGTTTTATTGCTCTCAACACATTCTTTATGAACAAAGATTTAACACTGAAATATTTCATCTAGAGATATCTAAGATGTGGGATTTTAGTGTCCCCTTTTTTTGAGCAGTATATATATATATATATATCGTCATGACCGAAAGAGTTGGCACCCTTGACATTGCTCCAGAAAAAGTATTTCTCTCATAAAATTATTACAATTACACATGTTTTGTTATACACATGTTTATTTCCTTTGTGTGTATTGTAACAACACAAAAAAACAGAAAAAAGGCGAAGTGGACAAAATTTCACACAAAACCCCTAAAATAGGTAATACAAAATTGTTGGCACCTTTCCAAAATTGTGGTAAACAACTTTGTTACAAGCATGTGATGCTCGTTCAAACTCACCTGTGACATGTAACAGGTGTAAGCGATATAAAAATCACATCTGAAACGATATAAAAGGGGTGAAGTTGACTCATTGTTTGCATTGTGTGCTTATGTGTGCCATAATAAGCAGTAAGAACAGAAAGTGGGGAAGAGAACTGCCCAAGAACTTGACAACCAAAATTCTTGAGCAATATCAACAATCTAAAGGTTACAAGTCCATCTCCAGAGATCTTTTTGTTCCTTTATCCATGATGCGCAACATAATCAAATAGTTTACAACCCATTGCACTGTAGCTAATCTCCCTGGACGTGTACGACAAAAAAAAATGTATGTAAAATTGCAATGCAGGATAGTTGAGATGGTGGATAAACAGCCCTAAATAAATTCCAAAGAAATTCAGGCTGTAATCATTTCATTTGAATGAAATGAGATTCAGAAGGACCACACAACTGACATAGACATTAAAAAGATAGACTGCAGTTTGCCAAAATGTATGTGAGTAAGACAAAATCCTTCTGGGAAAGTGTTTTGTGGACAGATTACACTAAGAGCTTTTTGGTAAAGCACATCATTCTACTGGTTACCGAAAACGGAATGAGGCCTACAAAGAAAAGAACATAGTACCTACAGTCAAATATGGTGGAGGTTCAAAAATGTTATGGGGTTGTTTTACTGCCTCTGGCACTGGGTGTCTTGACTCTGTGTAAGGCTGTAAGGCATCATGACATCTGAAGATTTCCAAAGGATTTTGGGTCGTAATGTAGTGCCAAGTGTCAGAAAGCTGGGTTTGCAGCACAATGACCCCAAACATACTTCAAGGAGCACCTAGAAATGTATGGAAAAAAAGCGCTGACGAGTTCTGAAGTGGCCAGCAATTCTTCTCAATCTTTATCCCATTGAACACCTGTGGAGAGAGAAAGTTGAAAAAGTGATCCAAAATTCCAGTTGAGAGGTGTAAGAAGCTTGTTGATAGTTATAGGAAGCGATTGATAGCAGTTACTTATTACAAAGGGTGTGCAACCACATATTAAGTTGAGGGTGACAACTATTTTGTCTGACCCATTTTGGGGGTTTTGTTTGAAATCATATCCAGTTTGCTTTTTTATGTTTCTTTTTGTGTTGATCCAAAGAACACAAAGAAAATAAACATGTGTATAACAAAACATATAATTGCGTTGAATTTCTCCCAGAAAATTTTCATTTTCTACAACAATTTCAAGGGTGCCAACACTTTCAGCCATGACTGTATATATATATATATATATATATATATATATATATATATATATATATTATTAGTTTTATTTGTATTATTTATTATTTGTAATTTAATAATAATAATAATAATTATTATTATTATTACCTTTACTGTTATTATTATTATTGTCATTTTCATCTTGCTCTCATTTTATGCAATCAACCTAATATTAGTGAATTTACAAAGCATAAACTGACATTTTTATTTTTCCAATACACATTTAATGCATCACTGTCCATAATGGTATTTGATTAAAAAAGTATTTTTATTTATTTTTAATAATTTAATCTTATATATTACGGTACTTCTTTGGTTTAGACATATTTAGACATATTTTTTTATTTCTCAAAGTAATTTTATTAATTTAATAGCTTAACATTTCCATTCTCTAGATTTCAATGTATATTGCCGATTGCTTAGATTTGAAATGCGCTTTGCCAATGCTTACTGCATATTTCACAAGCCTGTGCCAGATGTGTTTTTAGATATTGATGAACCAAATTAATGTTCTGTTGGCATTAAAATGACCACAGGCTGATGCATTGAGCTGCGGCTCCTGGAATGGAATGGATGGCATATTAATAAACAGGGTGTCGTGTTCATCTTAATGGAGGCGGAAAGGTTTCTGATAAAAACATAATGAATTTGATATCAGATACAAGCTGTTACAACAAACTGTCAATATAATTAATGTTCTGTAGATGCTAATGACAAGCATTGCATATCAGCATAGGAAAGAGAATGCAATGCAGTACAAACTTATTTAACAGTTGCTACCGAAAGAGTTCTGGTTGAGACTACGCAATGTAAAGAAGTAGAACTTTTCTAACATGAAGGTACATTGTGCTGCAGTACAACCTTTACTTTTAGCTTATTATTAATTTACAATTACCTAATCACCGGTATGTAACTTCTGGGTTATAATCGTACAATGATCTCAAAACCTACAGCTATTAACACATAGTAATAACTTTAACAGTTATGGTCCAGTAATTATATACATAATTGTAGATTTAATATTAGAATAAAAAATTTACACTGATTGGTGCTACTATCAAAATTCTTAATAATAGTCAACTTGCTGCAGTCTTGTAATCACAATCCATCAGTTATTAAGAAGCTAAATATAATCAGAACCCTATCCACGCATAGGACCAACGCTAAAATAATTATTTAAATGACCATTTTTAGAACCACAATGAATTACGGTATTTAATTCAGAAACTCACTTACTTTCAAAACAGGACATACTTTTTATATAATCCCCTCATCTCAAATAGCGTTTTACCAGATAATATTGTCCATACCACCGATCTCATAAATTGACCTTTATGTTTCATCACATAATGTTTCGATAATGGATGATGATCCACTGTTTTGCAAATATTATTCATATTTTCTCTAATTCATTTGTCTAATGGGTGTTTAGTACACCCTATATATATACATGAGTAGTTTACTGCATGGTCTAATCTCTCAAATAAAATATTTTCTCTAAAATTTTTGACATTTAGGCTAGGGCTAAAATCACAGTGTAGAATGTTTAGTGATGCTTCCTATTGGGAAAAGTGTTTTATCACGTTGTGATGCTCTGTTTGAGGTGGTTGACAAATTGCTATCCTCTGCTGCCCACTGTATAGGTGCTTACATGCCAGACTACTCTCCTTTCCTGATTGGGGCCTCCTCCCTTCCATGGCACTTGGCATTTTTAGGTGGTCTAAAACCACGTAGATGGGCTGATTCTCAGTCCTTAGGGCTAGTGTGCACCTTTGCACCTGTTCTCCAACCATTGTCTAAATGGCAGAGACTTTATAATGATGCCTCCTTCATTCTCATGTGATTGAGCAGGACATTACAAGGCACAACCTGACTTCTTAAGTCTTATGTACAAACTTCCTTAGCCTAAGCCTTCTTACAATTTTGACTACTGATTTTATAGTATGCTGTAATCTGTTTTTTTGCCCATCAGCTGTGGCTAACAGAAACTACTCCTTAGATATCAAATGCTGATTCACTACATTGAAGTCTAGATTGTTGTACATAGTAATATAATGGACATTGCTTCTTAAATAGATAAGACTGCCTTGGACTAAATTTGAATAACAGAAAGTAGCTGTTTTTAAATAAAAAATATAAAATAAAGCATTGATTTTCCCCAATAAAACTAACGATTATTATGTGTTACATAATATTCAACATGTATTTCTTATTCCCGATAAATGTATTTGCAGCATCCAAAATGTGCAATAATACAAATATCTTATTTGTAAATTAAATATAACTAGAAGAAATATTGAGCACAAGTCATATCATGTATCATTGTACATACACTGTGTGCACAATTATTAGTCAATTTGTATTTTTGATTATTAATTTTATCATCGAACAACTACAGTGTTATTAATTACTCTAAAAGGTTAATAAACCTGAATATTTAATCCAGTAAAAGTGAGGTTTTGTCTTTTTTTAGAATATCTATGTTTGCAGAATTATTGGGCAACTATTAGTGTGCAGAATAATTATGCAACTAAATTAAAAATGCAAATGTTCACATTTCAGTTGTTTATTTTCATCTATTAAAGTGAGAATAATAACTACAGAACTCAGAATTAACAAAAATACATTTCTGAAATTTCAAAAAATAAGTATCAGTGACCAATATAGCCACCATTCTTTTCAATAACAGTCATAAACCTTTCATCCATGGAGTCTGTCAGTGTCTAAATCTGTTGACAATCAACTATTTGGGCAGCACCAACTACAGCCTCTCAGACACTGTTCAGGGGCATGTACTGTTTTCCTTCACTGAATAACTCTTGTTTAAGAAGGGCCCAAATGTTCTCAATAGGGTTTAGGTCAGGTGAGGAAGTGGCCAGTCATTATTCTTTCATCTTTAAGGACTTTACGGCCTAGCCAGGCAGTGGAATACTTTGATGCATGCAATGGAGCATTGTTTTCCAGAATAATCATGGTTTTCTTGAAAGATGCAGACTTTTTTTGCACCACTGCTTGAAAAAAATATAATCTAAAAACTGACAGTGGACTTGGGTTTGATTTCAAGTACATTTTTAACCCAAAAAGGTTAAACTAGCTGATCTTTAATAATACCAGCCCATAACAGTATCCCACCTCCACCTTGCTTGCATCTTAGTTTAAGTGGAGGTCTGTGCTAGTTACTAATCTAGCCATGGGCCCATCCATCTGGTTTGTCAAGAATCACTCTCATCTCATCAGTTATTAAAACTTTTGAGAAATATGTCTTCAGATAAATGTTGGCCCAGTCTTGATGTTTCAACTGATGTGTCTTGCTCAGTTGTTGTTGGATTTCAGCTGTCCTTACCTCAGCTATGTCTCTGAGCACTGACCACCTTGTACTTCTGGGTACTCCAGGGAGGTGACAGCTCTGGAATATGACAGCACTGCAGGATACTGGGTTCCTGACAGCTTCACGTTTGAGTCTTCACAAATCTTCGGCAGTTAATGTGCAAGTTTTTTTCTCAACACATTTTTTTGTATTTACAACAAAACATTTGAAGGCTCTGTGAATACACTCCAATATCTTAGCAATTTCAAGAGGGCTGCGTCACTCTGTAACTGTAAGAGTTTTAACATTTTTTTATTTTTAGAGTCAGTTAAATCTCCTTTTTGGCCCATTTTCAGTGAGGTAAATAAGCTGCCTAATGATTTAGCAAATCTTGAAAAGATGGTGTAGCCTTACGGTTCTGCCACCCTCATTGCACGAATACACTTCACCTGATATGCTTCATTCAATAAGCATTCACGTTTATACAGCTTGAAATTTGAACATATGCATAAAATAGATGATTTGATCAAAACCTCACATGACTAATAATGTATACACAGTCTAACACACAGTGTAGATGTGATGCTTGTGGATCCTTACATTGAGATAAACATATTTGACCTCACTCTGCACTCGCACAGGTATATACATACATTGAACTTACAAATTTTGAAATGCATTACTGCTATATAAACTATAATTATACATTTCTGGTACTTAGCACATCATTTTGATCAAATTGTGTGAGCCCATCTGCCAAAAACAAGATGACCTCTTTAGATTGGAATCTACACTATCAGATTTACCTCTCATGGATCTAGACCTACAAATTTAAAGGGCAGGTAGGATCCAGGTCTAATTAAACACAAACTGAGACAGAAAGCGTGCTCAGCTCATATGGAGACAATCGTTACTTCTAGAGATGAGCGACTTTGGACCACCCGACTTTCCCAAAAGTCGAATCGAACAAAGTCGGCTATCTAACGGAAAAGGTCGAGTCGGAGGCGAAAATCCGACTCCAATGCAAGTCAATGGGGAATAAAAGTCGGCAGGGAGTGGGGGACAGTAAACACACCTACAGTGCCCATTTCAATGCAAACGACATCAATTCTTATTACTTAAGCTTGTCAACCTTAATTTACTTTAGAATAATAGTAACGAATTGAAAACTGGGGGTTATTTGGTAAAGTTGTGGGGGTGCAGGGCTGGCTCCAGGTTTTCGTGGGCCCCGGGCCAAAGAGTCTCAGTGGACCCCTTTAATACATACCACAATTCATGATGCTCCGATACGGCAGAGAAATATAGGTATAATACAATGCCAAATACTTCACTGTTGTAAACATGTTGGAGACAATTTCTGAGCTGAGGCTCCCTCTGGTGGTTGCTGACGGTACTGAGGCTGCATCGAATGACAGGGCCTCCTCACCCGCCAGCGATGACTGGCAATCAGGAGTCACTGACTGGACTGATATAAGGGAGCTGCCTTCCCATGATCCTCGCCGGTGATCAATTGTTGTTTCCTGGTTCATTTGGAAGTCTGCTGGTGTCTTGCCTTCGTCTGCTTCCTTCAGATAAGATATTTTCTGCTTGTTTCTATTGTGTTTGCTATTTCCATTTTTGTCTGCACCTTTGTGGAGGTTAGTCAGGTCCCCTCCTGGGGCCTGTGCTACTCTCTGTTTTTCAGTAGCCACTGTTATGTGTTCAATTGCTCTTTCCCTGCTTTTTGAGTGGCTGCGGGTTAGCCTTGTTTACACTGAGATCTGATTTAGTGGATGGCGAGATCGTGTGATCTCAGCATTTTTGAAATCAGAAGTGTTGGAAGTTTTGCTGGGTTGCAGATAGTATTCTGTCCTGTCCTATTTAGGCAGTGTTTGGCCCCAGCGTTTACTCACTCTATCTTCTGCCTGTATTTGTGTTTCATCTTGTCTAACCACCATTATATGTTTGGGGGCTGCCTATTCCTTTGGGGCTCTACTCCGGGGCAGTTACCTTTCCAGTTTCTATCTTTAGGTGTAGCTAACTCTCCGGCTGTGCCGAGGCGTCTAGGACCACCGTAGGTACGCTCCACGGCTGCTTCTAGTTGTGCGGTTAGTTTAGGGATCTGCAACCCATTAGTTTCCAACCTCTCAGGTGTTCGGCTGCCTTGCTGTTTTGCTCCTGTCCTCCTCAGTTACCAAATCATAACAGAATTACCGGCCTTACTGAAAATTTTATTGTACTCAACAGAAGGGAAAAATATAAAAAAAAAAAAAAAGTTGTCAGAAAAAAAAAGTTGCCAGAATTTTTATATATATATATATATATATATATATATATATACACACTTTTCCCTCTTTTCTCTGGGGGCTGAGGAGGAATGTTTTCTCAATGGAAATAGCAAACACAATAGAAACAAGCAGAAAATATCTTATCTGAAGGTAGCAGACGAAGGCAAGACACCAGCAGACTTCCAAATGAACCAGGAAACAACAATTGATCACCGGCGAGGATCATGGGAAGGCAGCTCCCTTATATCAGCCTAGTCAGTGACTCCTGATTGGCAGTTGTCGCTGGCAGGTGAGGAGGCCCTGTTATTCGATACAGCCTCAATACCGTCAGCAACCACCAGAGGGAGCCTCAGCTCAGAAATTGTCTCCAACACATTCACAACACTTCACTTCTTACATTACATGAGTGATATCTATTGTAAATTCTACAATAGCTCAAAAAACGGACAGCATTGTACTCCATACAGTATTATGGGCACCACATAGTGCGCCATACAGAATAATGAGACCCATATATTGCTCCATACATAATTGGTCCCATATAATGTTCCATACAGTATATGATGAGCTCCACATAATGCTCCAGTATATGATGGGCCCCATGGATGATGCTCCAGTGTATGATGGGCCTATATAATGCTCCATATATAATGGGCTCCATATGATGCTCAAGTATATGATGGGCCCCATGGATTAGGCTCCAGTGTATGATGGGCCTATATAATGCTCCATATATAATGGGCCCCATATAATGCTCCAGTGTATAATGAGCCCCGTATATGATGCTCCAGTGTATGATGGGCCCCATTTATAATGCTCCAGTGTATGATGGGCCCCATTTATAATCCTCCAGTGTATAATGCTCTCCATATATTGCTCCAAACATTAAAAAAATTTAAATACCTTTCCTCGCTGGGCACTGCTGTACTCTGGACTCCTCAGCGTCACCATTTTCCAGTTCTCTGCACTGTGACTGTTCAGGCAGAGGGCGCACAGACATGACATCATCATGCTCTCTGACCTGAATGTCACTGTCAGGAAATGCGGAAGACGTCACAGCAGTGGAGCAGAGAGAGGTAAATATTGCAAGTGCTGGGGCCCTGAGCAAGCAAGGGGGGCCCACTCGTGGGCGACAGCACTGGCACAGGGCCCCTCATAATACGCCGGTGTCTCTGACGGAGAGTGGGCCACCCCACCGTCAGAGACACCGGCATATTATGAGGGGCCCTGTGCCAGGCCCGTTGCCCACAAGTGGGCCCCCCCACCTGCTCAGGGCCTCGGCACTTGCCCGGGTGCGCCAGGTGCTGAAGCCAGCCCTGGGGGGGTACAGCCCAGTTAGGGAGGTGGAAAAACTGGCATATGTTGAGGTGTAGGCTGGACGTTCAGCAGCAGCAAATGGAGGAATTGGAGAAGTCGGAGGAAGAGGAGGACAAAGCGAGCCATTTTGCTGGCAACCTATGTGTCATCAGGAGAAGGTCGTACAAAATCCTTTGAATCCCAGGCATGGTTCATTTTAATGAAGTTGAGATCACCAACATTTTGGGTCGACTGCCGGGTCCTTCTTTCTGTCAGGATTGATCCAGCAGCACTGAAGACTCTTTCTGATAGCACTCTACCAGCAGGACAAGCAAGCTCCTGTAAGGCATATTGTGACAATTCAGGCCAGGTGTCCAGTTTACAGGCCCAGTAGTCAAAGGGAAATGAATTGTGAGGGAGAACATCGATAGGGGAGGAGAGGTAATTTTGAACCATAGTTGAAAACTGCTGTCTCCTGTCTGTTGCAATCGATTCAGTATTAACAGTCGTGTGAGCGGTACTCGAGAAATCAGTCCACAACATGGTCATGAAACCCCTGTCTCCAACGCCACTTCGGCTGTGTGCACCACGAACACCTATTCCATTTGGCCCAGTACGGCTCGTGGCAGAACCTGCACTGCTGCTGTGTGCTGGGAATGCCTCGAACAAATGGTTTACCAGAGTTGCTTTTTTGTTCACCAATATTAGCTCTAGGTTCTCCTGTGGCATGATGTTCTGTAATTTGCCTTTATAGCGTGGATCGAGGATGCTGGCCAATCAGTAGTCGTCATCCTTCATAATTTTGGCAATGCGGGGGTCCCTTTTTAGGATCCGCAAGACATAATCACACATGTGGGCCAATGTTCCAGGTGTCAATGATGCACTGCCAGTGGTGAGTGGAGGAGCACTTTCTGCCAAATCCACATCCCTCCAGTCACGCACAAACCCTGTACCTGACCTTGGCAAGCCAACATTTTCTCTTGCCCCTGAGAAGCATCCTCCTCCCCAAAATATTCATCCCCCTCATCCTCCTCCTCTTCCTCTTCTTCCTCCACCTCATCCAGGACAGTTCCCTGAGCAGACAATGCCTGACTGTCATCGAAGCTTCCCTCCTCCTCCTCCTAATCCACTGCAGACGCCTGATCCTTAATGTGCGTCAAAGTTTGCATGAGCAGACACATAAGTGGGATGCTCATGCTTATGATGGCGTCGTTTGCACTTACCAGCCGTGTGCATTCCTCAAAATACTGAAGGACTTTACAGAGGTCTTTCAGCTTT
Source organism: Oophaga sylvatica (assembly GCA_033576555.1). Classification (NCBI taxonomy): domain Eukaryota; kingdom Metazoa; phylum Chordata; class Amphibia; order Anura; family Dendrobatidae; genus Oophaga; species Oophaga sylvatica. The sequence continues at coordinate 46,195 of JARQOD010002381.1, forward strand.
GACCACTGCACACCCAACAACTCGATGTCTGCCCTCAAACTGCCTGCCCGTGTATCCTCCCACAAATGCATTACAGCCAGCCCCGGTTCGCACAGCCTCTCAACCATGTGCATGGTGGAGTTCCACCTTGTTGCAACGTCTATGATTAGGCGCTGCTTGGAGAGGTGGAGCGATCGCTGCAGCCTCTGCATACGACCTGGAGTCTACAGGCGAGCGACGGATGTGCAAGCACAGTTATCGCACCTTATGGAGCAGGGCTGGTAACTCCGGATAATTATTAATGAAGCACTGCACCACCAGGTTCAAGGTGTGAGCCAGGCAAGGTATGTGTCTGAGTTTTGCCAGGGCTATGGCCGCCACAAATTTACGGCCGTTATCACTGACTACCTTGCCTGGCTCAAGATGTAGACAGCCCAGCCATGACTCAGTTTCTCGCTGCAAGTAGTCGGCCAGTATCTCCGCAGTGTGTCTGTTGTCGCCCAAAGACATCATCTTTAAAACAGCCTGCTGACGCTTACCAATAGCTGTTCGATAGTGGGACACCTCGTGTGCAACACTGGCAGCTGCGAATGGAGTGCTCGTGTGACTACGCTCTGTCGACGAGCTTTCGCTTCTGGAGTAGGAGGAGGAGGGTCGAATGCCTACAGCCAACTGTTGCCTATACCGTGGGCTAGGCAGCACTGTCCCACCGCCGCTGTCCCCTGTGCACCCTGCATCCACCACATTAACCCAGTGCGCAGTGATGGACACGTAACGTCCCTGGCCATGCCTACTGGCCCATGCATCTGTTGTGAGGTGCACCTTTCCACTCACTGATTGTTTGTGTGCATGGACAATGCGGTCTTTCACATCCAGGTGGAGGGCAGGGATGGCTTTTCTAGAAAAGTAGTGCCGACTGGGTAGTCATAGTGTGGGACAGCGTAGGCCATGAGCTCTCGGAACGCTGCGCTTTCAACCAAATGGTAGGGCATCATGTCTAATGAGATCAGTTTGGCAATGTAGACGTTCAAAGCCAGTGAGGTTTTGTAGTCCGTCCACGCTTGCAAGTGCATGGTGTTTAAATGTCTAAGCATGCAACTGGTATTCAATTTTCGGAGATTTTTCCCTCGGCTAAAGGTCCTTCCGCACTTCTTACAGATAACCTTTGCCTCATCAATACTATTTTGGTCAAAAAAGTGCCACACTGCACTCTTCCTACTATGGGATACATTTTCAGGGCTTGCACGCTGTGCTAATTTAACTGTCTGCCCAAGCTGTCTTGCAACTTTTTTCATTTTTTAACACATTTTTGGACTGCTATGGGTCTGCCAGATAACCGCAGCTGCGATATCGATGCCTGCTGCGGATCCTCCTCCTCTTCTGAGCTATTGCCAGCGGCACCCTCTTCCCCCAATGGATGCCAATCCGGGTCAACAACTGGGTCATCCATCACCTCCTCTTCAATTTCATCTGCACCTTCCTCTGTGTCACCTTGTAAGGTGGTATAGTATGCGGGAAGGGGCACCTGAGTTTCATCAGTGTCAGACTCTGGCTCAGTAGACTGCGAGGGCAATGCAGTGCTCTGGGTGAATGTACCAGCAAAATCATATAGCAGTGGTTGTGCATCAGTGCACTTCATGTCATATTCATGTTGGACTGGGGAATTCAGGATTTGACTTGATAACCCAGGCATGGTATGTGAAAAGAGCTCCAGGGAGTAATCTTATGTGTCACCTGCCGCAATCTTCACTTGTGGTGGGGGTGAAGGACACAAGGAAAGGTGTCGTTCCTGACCAGGAGCCTGCACTGACGACTCAGTGCTTGCATTTTTTGAAACTTCAGAAGAGGAGGCGATAGAGCTGGAGGCTGTATCGGCAGTGTAAGCCAAAACCTGTTCCTGATGCTCTGGCTTTAAAACAGGTGTACCTACTCTCAGAAAAGCCAGACGATGACTCAGGCTCAACACCTCCAGCCTTAGGTGCTTTTGTGCTTTTGGCACTACCAGCAGATGCACCACCACCACCATCAGTACCAGCTGGCCCCTCCACCCACGTCCGCAGCCTCTTCCACCATACTTCCTCATGTATGGGAAAATGTACCAAAAATACCAGCAGATATATGGTACTGTATCAGAAGTGTACAGCTGTCTACAGTGTAGGGGAAAATTTCAATCTCCGTATATATTTCCCGATTCACACACGGACGCTCTCTCAGTATGGATTTTACCGTAATACAAAGAGTAGATATACAGTACTGTATCAGAAGCGTTCAGCTGTATACAGTGTAGGGGAAAATTTAAATCTCCATATATATTTCCAGAGTCACACACAGACGCTCTCTCAGTATGGATTTGACTGTAATACAAAGAGCAGATTTATAGTACTGTATCACAAGCGTACAGCTGTATACGGTGTAGGGGAAAATTTCAATCTCCGTATATATTTCCGGAGTCACACACAGATAGTCAGCATGTTTTTGTCCGTGATACCAGCCGGTACACGGTAGTGTGTGAGGAGCGTACAGCTCTATACGGTGTGGGAAAAAATGAACGCTTGGTAACTGTGCAGAAAAAAAGAATAAAAGTATTAGTGCTGTGTAAAAAGCAGTCTGCACAGCAGAGTACACACAGCAATACAGCTATTAGGCAGCCTTATAACCAGCGCTGCTGCACACAAGAAAATCCTCGCCTGTCACTGCACACTAACTGTACAGCACAATTGCTATCAGCACAAGCACAGAAGAACTTCTCTTTCCTGCCCTAACTCTCTCCTACTGATAAACAGCGTCAGCAACCTCTCCCTACTGTTAAGATTGGCAGAAGTAAAATGGCTGTCGGCGGTCAGGGCTTTTATAGACACTATGACGCCCCCCAAAGCAAGTCAATCACTGCAATGCCCTTCTCTAAGATGGTGGTGGACGCTGCACATGTCATCTCGTTGCCCACAGTGTACATCCATTCTCATTGGCTGAAAAAAGGCGCCTGAAAGCATTTTGGGAAACTCGACTTTGGTGCTCGTTTCGACGACCGCATGGCCGACCTCACGCTACGGTCAGGTTTCGGCCAACGAAACCCAACTTTGGCGAAAGTCGGCGACTTTTGAATCTGACCGACCTGTTTCGCTCAACTCTAGTTACTTCCAAATGTACTCTGCAAAAAATATAAATTGCAAGCACCTCAAAGCAAAATGAAATAAATTTATATGAGCAGGTTGCTGTGACTGCATTGCTGTACCATAAAAAGAAATTCAACCAAACACTGAGTGAACTAAGTAAATATGATGTTTTATGCCTTAATCCAAAATCTGCTCGTTCCCTCCCACCATGCACAGTATGGCTCGTGTATGCTCTAGTACTCATACTTTTGTAGCATCATTCTGTTTTGAGAAGATTTATTTAAAAAAAATCTCTTTTGGAGACAATCCTTTGTTTCTTCCCATTAATATCTTCACAGCCAGTCTGTCTTTGGAAATAATTCCCACAAATACATGCTTGACAGATTCTGTACATTATGAGGCTGTTAATGACACTGAGCCTCATCTGAAGTGTTGTACTTTATTTTGAAACAAACTGTCATATATGAAGTATGAAAGGACTCTAGGACTATGAGTTGACACCTTGTGTTATTGAGAAGAATGGGCTGGAAGACAGAACTGTGAAGTATTGGGGCAGCATCTCACTACACCATTTATGTGAGTGTTAACACATGGTGTCCCTTTCAGAAGTCTGTGTATGAAACTCAGCTGGTAGAGTGACAGAGATGTTGTTGCTGTCTACACACACTTCATTAAAATACCAGCTGGAATCCAAGTTTCAAATCCCACAGTTGTGTTAGTTGAGAAATCTCAATTGCTGCTAATTGCATTTACAGTCTTTTGGAAATAATATTATTGTTATAATTAAAGTCACACTGTGATAATGGATACCTGAAACATAGAATAACAGTAAAGAAGAACATGGTTATTATTTCATAATATATTACAATACACTATATGGACTAAAAGTATTTGGACACCTACACATTACACCTACAGGATCTTTTGTGACATCCCATTCTAAATCCACCGAAATTAAAATTTAGTTTGTTACCTCTTTGCAACAAATACATCTTCCACTCTTCTAGGAAGTCTTTCTATATGATTTTGGAGTGTGTCTGTGGGAATTTTTACTCATTTATGCAGAAGAGCATTTTCAAGGTCAGACACTGATATTGGATGACGGAGCCTATCTCACTATTACTGATGAGTGAATTTGTTCGGAAAGCAATCAAAAAACATAAATTCGGCACGAATATGGCACATTCAGATTCGTGATCGGAAACACAAGCAAAATTTTAAAAAATTGGAAAAAATCTGTAACATTTGGTAAAAAGTGCGGGAAAATATTTGCGATGCCACAAAAGTATTTTCAGCATTTTAGCAACTATAATGGTGGTGTATCATGAGCATTTGGCACATGTTTGATGAGGGGAGGAGGTTTGCAGAGTGGCGTTCTTGTAAACAGTCTTTTTTTTTCTTAACTTTATGTTTACACATTGCAACTAGCCAATAAGGGCGCAGGAAAACCCCACAATGTCCTGACACAAAGGCTTTTGAAATTGGCTGCTCAAATCACATGTCCCTCTCCATATAAATAGCGGACATCTTGCTTTAGCGCCATTTTGACATTGTAACAGTGCAAAGAGGCTGCTCCTGACGTTGGCACTGTTAACAGCAAGATTTTAGCTAGTTAGTTAGGCGGTTGAACTACATGCAGCCGCTCGCTCCACTCCCGAGTGCCGGCGCCAGAGCTGGGATTTCACATGCGAGTGTCGGACGATTTACTCGCATGTGTGATCCCGGCCTAATAGTGTAGCTAGCTACTGTCCAGGGTGGCTGCTAAATTTACCTTCCAGTACTTTTTTTTTCTTTTTGGTCATTACTGATGACTAGTGTTGAGCATTCCGATACCGCAAGTATCGGGTATCGGCCGATATTCGCGTTATCGGAATTCCGATACTTAATTCCGATACTTTTTCAATATCGTATACCGGAATCGGAAGTTCCCATAATTCTTTGAGAGGCAATGTGATGTTAGTCAGCCAATGATGAATCTTATGAAGTGTGGGCACATCCTGTAATGCTGCGGTCATCTTAACTAATGGCATGGCTGTGATTGGCTGCTGAAATGATGTCAGAATGCACTATAAAAGGCGCCGCAGCCATTTTAGCGTCACTGTGCTGTGAACTCAGTTAGGGAAAGAACGCTACTCTGCTGACTCTGAGGGACAGTTAGAGATTGCGATTTAGTGTACTGTGCTTTAGGCAGGCTAGTTTACCACCGGCTGTGTAAAGCTTCCTTTTGCCTGCAGTGTTGTTTTAACAGCTCTGCAAGGTGTGTGTGAGTGCAGGTGACGCTGCAGTTTGCTCTGCATGCAACGCTGTCTGTAGGCATCTGCACGTGTCACTCACAGACTCTTTTTTTTTTTTCTCTTCAGTGTATAAAAGGCGCCGCCGCCATTTTAGCGTCACTGTGCTGTGAATTCAGTAAGGGACAGAACGCTGCTGTGCTGACTCTGAGGGACAGTTAGAGATTGCGCTTTAGTGTACTGTGCTGTAGGCAGGCTAGCACCAACCGCTGTGTAAAGCTTCCTTTTGCCTGCAGTGTTGTTTTAACAGCTCAGCAAGGTGTGTGTGAGTGCAGGTGACGCTGCAGTTTGCTCTGTATGCAACGCTGTCTGTAGGCATCTGCACGTGTCACTCACAGACTCTTTTTTTTTTCTTCAGTGTAATTCTTGCTGCTCCATGTAATTGAAATAATAGTGTGACGCGCTTCCATCCGTATACAATACCTTGGTTGCAAACACTATAGAAGTCCACAATGGAGCCTTTCACAGCAAGTGAACAGTTGTGTTTCAGTGTTCACTGCAGTCTGTAATTTTTTTTTTTTTTTTGAGTGCAGATCACGCTCCAGTTACTTCAACTAATGCTGCGTGTACTCTGTTGAGTGTCTGTCACTGGCTCATCCTTGTAATTTTTCAAAAATTGCTGCTGCTTTATTCTATTTTAAATTTACAAAAATATATTAGTGTGACGCTCTTCCATCAAAATACAATACATTGCTTGCAAACTTAATAGAAGTCCACAAAAAGGCCTTTCACAGCAAGTGAACAGTTGTGTTTCAGTGTTCACTGTAGTCTGAGGTTTCATTTTTTTGTAGGAGTGTAGATCCCGCTCCACTTCAACCACCGCAGCGTGTACTCTGCTGAGTGTCTGTCACTGGCTCATCCTTGTAATTTTTCAAAAATTGCTGCTGCTTTATTCTATTTTAAATTTACAAAAATATATTAGTGTGACGCTCTTCCATCAAAATACAATACATTACTCGCAAACTTAATAGAAGTCCACAAAAAGGCCTTTCACAGCAAGTGAACAGTTGTGTTTCAGTGTTCACTGTAGTCTGAGGTTTCATTTTTTGTAGGAGTGTAGATCCCGCTCCACTTCAACCACCGCAGCGTGTACTCTGCTGAGTGTCTGTCACTGGCTCATCCTTGTAATTTTTCAAAAATTGCTGCTGCTTTATTCTATTTTAAATTTACAAAAATATATTAGTGTGACGCTCTTCCATCAAAATACAATACATTGCTTGCAAACTTAATAGAAGTCCACAAAAAGGCCTTTCACAGCAAGTGAACAGTTGTGTTTCAGTGTTCACTGTAGTCTGAGGTTTCAATTTTTTGTAGGAGTGTAGATCCCGCTCCACTTCAACCACCGCAGCGTGTACTCTGCTGAGTGTCTGTCACTGGCTCATCCTTGTAATTTTTCAAAAATTGCTGCTGCTTTATTCTATTTTAAATTTACAAAAATATATTAGTGTGACGCTCTTCCATCAAAATACAATACATTGCTTGCAAACTTAATAGAAGTCCACAAAAAGGCCTTTCACAGCAAGTGAACAGTTGTGTTTCAGTGTTCACTGTAGTCTGAGGTTTCATTTTTTTGTAGGAGTGTAGATCCCGCTCCACTTCAACCACCGCAGCGTGTACTCTGCTGAGTGTCTGTCACTGGCTCATCCTTGTAATTTTTCAAAAATTGCTGCTGCTTTATTCTATTTTAAATTTACAAAAATATATTAGTGTGACGCTCTTCCATCAAAATACAATACATTGCTTGCAAACTTAATAGAAGTCCACAAAAAGGCCTTTCACAGCAAGTGAACAGTTGTGTTTCAGTGTTCACTGTAGTCTGAGGTTTCATTTTTTTGTAGGAGTGTAGATCCCGCTCCACTTCAACCACCGCAGCGTGTACTCTGCTGAGTGTCTGTCACTGGCTCATCCTTGTAATTTTTCAAAAATTGCTGCTGCTTTATTCTATTTTAAATTTACAAAAATATATTAGTGTGACGCTCTTCCAGAGGACAGCGTTTGTTGGCCATTTGTGAGTCTGCAGCACATGGTTGATTTCATGCTGCACTGCCTGAGAAACGACCGCTGCATCGGCCACATTCTCACCACGTCAGATTATTGGGTGTACACCCTCCTAGACCCTCGCTACTGGGACAACTTACAAAGCCTCATCACACCGTTGAACCGGGACCGTAAAATGTTGGAGGACCAAGACACACTGTTGAAATCCATAATGTTCTCCATTCCAGCCGAGAGCGCTGCTGCTGCTACTGCTTTACAAAGCAGCTCTGTGCGTCGAGGCATTGTAGACACCTCTGCAACAAGAGAGAGCACAAGCAGCGCCTCTGCACAGGGCAAGAGCTGTATGTTACAAATGTGGCGAAGTTTTGTGACAGCGCCACCAAGGTGTACACCATAGTGATGGGAAATCTAGTTAATTTTGGTGATTAGTTCACCATGAACTAGTTCACTGAAAAGATTAGTTCAAAAGATTAGTTCATTTAGTTCAGTTTTTCTCCACCCTATCCTGTGAGGAGCTGATAGGAAATGCATCATGTGACCTCTGAACTAAATGAACTAGATGAACTGCTGAACAAAATGTTCTATTGAGAATGACTCAGGACAGCCTAGTTCAATCTGATGCCTCTGACTGAGCCCAGCAGTGCCACATAATGATTGTGTATGAGGGGGCTGAGAAGCAGTTCAGCATCCACCATTTTAAGAACAGAACAGGGGTCAGTGTTAAAGATTTTAGCAAGACTGATCTTCTAGGCTAGAGGCATGAACTACACACAGAAACACTCTCTCATACACACATATGAGCTGTGTCTGTGTACTGTGTGTGCAATTTCATTTTTTATTGATAATATTATTATTACTGTTATATTTGTATTTGATGTGTGGTATGCTTTGGAGGTGCTGGCTTGCCCTGCTGCCAGTGTATTATCTGAGCGCTTCTTTAGTGCTGCAGGTGGTGTACTAACAGACCGTCGCATGCGACTATCCTCAGACAATGTAGACCGGCTTATTTTTCTGAAAATGAACAAGGCATGGATCTCACCTGAATTTGCCTGTCCGTTTTCAGATTAAATAACTGTTTGCCAACGTTTTCCAAGTCTCCTGTTATGTTCATCTTTCTACCACCTGAACTCTACTCCCTGGGCTACAACACTGCCAGTCACAGGGGAATGATCATTTACAAAACAAAATGTTATCCCCAACAAATAGTAGCGCAACGACTCCAGTGCCCACTTTATCGCCAGGCACTCTCTCTCTACAATGCTGTCTCTGTTTTTTGATGGCGTAAGTTTTCGACTCAGGAAACTAATGGGATGCTCCTCCCCGTTAAGCTCCAGTCCTGAGACAACACGGCACCCAGACCTACCTCTGACGCATCAGTCTGGACAATGAATTCTCTTTTGAACTCGGGTGTGCTCAAAACTGGTGACCCACACAGTGCCCCTTTTATTGCCCCTGTTGATGACCCCTTGCTGATTTATTAACCGGCTCCACCAGATCCATGGGTATTCTCTCAAACTGGACCTCTAAAATTTTTAATGGCACCAAGGGACTTACAAAATGAGGCTGAGGACTGTGTATCTGGCGCATGCGACAAGAGTTACAATACCGTTTAACTTCTTGATAGACCCCCAGCCAGTAAAACCGTTGTATAATTCTGTGTAGGGTTTTCTTTTGGCACAAATGTCACCCTAGTACATGCGCATGCGCTAAGTCCATTACCAACCTCCGATATGACTGCGGTAGCAGCAATTGCTAAAAAATTTCAACATGTATTTTATAAACCTGATACAGCAAATCTTGGTTCAGCTCTAATTGTTTAAATACTGTAGCTGCCCCGGGGTGTTGGGGTTCCCCATTGACAACCAGTAAATTTTCACGGGCTAGACTCAACGTAGGGGCCGCGTAGTTGCGCCTTAACAAATTTGTCACCTGTCACATTTAAGTATTACAATTCAGGTCCCGGTGTCAAATCTTCCATCTCCCCAACTAACACTTCGATAGGAGAGGGGTTTTCCTACTCCACCGAAGGCAAAGGTAATACTGCCCACTGCACACATGTGTTATGCATAGTGAGACTGATAGTAGCCAACAAAGTAGCTAACAAAGGCCACTTGTGATCGCCCTATCAGCGTAGGAACAATGCTACTCAAAAGATCTTCCATGATCCTGGACAAAATCTTGATATAATGGTCAATGAGTGAGAATGTACGATAGGATCCAGGCAGATGTGAAGGTTTGTTTGGTTTTAGTAGCAACTTCATGTGTGACATGTTTGAATGGCTGGGCAACCCTCCTGTCTCCAATATATGATTGAAGGTGCGTACCAATGTGGACGGGATATCCTCACTCAATAATTTTAATAATTTGGCTGTAAACCCGTCAGATCCTGGAGCTTTCCCGTATTTAAAGTAACTTATCGCCGCTGTCACTTCCGTCACCTCAATTTGTTTTTTTAAAAGGAGAAGCTGATAGTTTGTGATGGATGGTAACCGTATTCCATCTACAAAGGTGTTACCCTCCTCACTATCCGTATGTTCCACCTTATATAAGTCTGAGTAGTATTCTTGTAGAATGGTGTTTATGGTTCGAGGGTCTGTGTTCATGATCCCATGTTTATTCGTTAACGCTGTAATATGTTGATGACGAATGTGATTTCCTTTCGCTAGTCGTGCTAATAGTCTCCCTCATTTGCTACCATAACGATATACATCGGCTCTATAATTGTTATTACTGCTTCTCTCTCGTCGATATACCCATACGTGTAAGTCAACCTTAGCCTGCTTACATCTATTTTTAACCTGTGTTGATGAACTTGTCTTGTTTGCCGTGTACCTATCGCGTAATATCCTGCTAGCCTGCGAGTAGTTTGTCGCCATCTTCTTTTTAGCGTTGTCTGATAACCTATTAGTTTCCCGCGCATTACTCCCTTCCCTGCTGCCCATAAAAGTTCCGGCCTATCCCTAGTATCTCCATTATCCCTTACATATTAAAAACACCATTGCTTCACATGATGTCGAAACTTCTCATCCATTAACAAATAGGTCGGGAAGCGCCAAGTTTGGTTTGGCCCCATCTGCACCATATCTGGCAGGGTCACTGATACGGGCGCGTGGTCATATATAGCTACGCTGTGCACATCTGCCTCTTCCACTCCCCTTAATAGCTCCTGTGCTAGCAATATATAATCTATTCTGGACCAAGAGTCATGTGGCGCCGAATAGAATGAATATTCACTGCCATCTGGGTTCAGGTGTGTCCAAATGTCTACAAAGTTACTCGTGTCTAGCAAGGGTTATTATAAACGTGTGTCATGTGATCGCACATTCATTCGCATCGACCTACAGTTCTTCACTGGTTCGATTCACCATATTTAAGTCACCACCGTGGGTGGTTTTAATGCTCTCCTATCGGCCTGATATGCTTGGATACCTGGGATAAATTCAGGAACGTCTCCAAACTCCCTACTCACATGTCAGCGCAGGAACCGTAAGAGGGAACGTGCTTGTTTTGTTGCGCATAGGTGGAGTTTTATACAGTAAATGATTACTGCTGTCTTATTTTTGCGTCCCAAGGGCAGAATAAGTCTGCGTAACGTTACATTTTACAGACACTCATATAATAGACACACGCTACCCTAACCGTGACACAAGGAAGGTATTGTTGTGGGATAAAGCCGCCATTTTAGCGTCACTGTGCTGTTAATTCAGTTTGGGACAGAACGCTGCTCTGCTGACTCTGAGGGACAGTTAGAGATTGCGATTTTGTGTACTGTGCTTTAGGCAGGCTACTTTACCAACCGCTGTGTACATCTTCCTTTTGCCTTGCAGTGTTTTTTTCACAGCTCTGCAAGGTGTGTGTGTGAGTGCAGGTGACGCGCTGCAGTTTGCTCGGCATACAACGCTGTATGCAGGCATCTGCACATGTCACTCTCACTCTTTTTTTTTTTTTTTCTTTAGTGTAATTCTTGCTGCTCCATTCAATTGAAATTATAGTGGACGTGCTTCCATCCGTATCCAATACATTGGTTGAAAACACTGTAGAAGGACACAAAAAGCCCTTTCACAGCTAAGAGTTGTGTTCACTGTAGTCTGAGATTTTAATTTATTCAATTTTGATCACGCTCAAGTTACTTCTTCAAGCAATGCTGCTTGTACTCTGCTGAGCGTGTCTTACTGCCTCATCCTTGTCATTTTTCTCGAATTGGTGTACATGTACATCAAAGTAGTCTTCATTTGATCGAAATCCAAGCAGGTACCCGGACACTCTATGGCTGCTTTTGTACGGTGGACTGGCTCCAACATTCAATAAGACTTAAGATGCAATCGGGCATCTTGTCAAGGCCCAATCCTCTTCTCCCTCTGATATAATAATAATAATAATCTTTATTTATATAGCGCCAACATATTCCGCAGCGCTTTACACTTTAACAGTTTCAAAACACAAGTCATAGGTAACAACGTTAACAATACAATAATTAAAGCAAAATAAGCCGACCCTGCTCGTGAGAGCTTACAATCTACAATGAGGTGGGGGAGATACAAAGTACAGGTGTGTATATATAATGGTGCATTTCCAATGATGGTCCAGCCATCTTGAGGGAGTGAGGCATGGATGGAGGTAGTGAATGGGCTCCACATACACACTTAAACATAGAACGACTTTGCTTATTGAATGTGATAGGCCACTCTGAACAAATGTGTTTTGAGGGAGCGCCTGAAACCAGGCAAATTGTGGATAGTCCTAATTTCTTGTGGTAGAGCATTCCAGAGGATTTGCGCAGCGCGGGAGAAGTCTTGGAGTCGGGAGTGGGAGGTACGGATTACTGCAGAGGTTAGTCGAAAGTCATTTGCAGAGCGCAGCAGTCGTTAGGCCGATAGATAGAAATGAGGGAGGAGATGTAGGGGGGTGCTGCACTGTGGAGAGCTTTGTGGGTGAGAACCAGTACTTTGAATTGGATCCTATAATGAATGGGCAGCCAGTGTAAGGACTGGCGAAGAGCGGACGCGTCCGAGTACCGATTAGCCAGATGGATGACCCTGGCTGCTGCATTAAGGATGGACTGGAGAGGGGATAGTCGAGTAATGGGGAGGCCAAGTAATAGAGCATTGCAGTAGTCCAGGCGGGAGTGGATCAATGCTACAGTGAGGGTTTTTGTTGTTTTCATGGTGAGAAAAGGGCGGATTCTAGAGATGTTCTTTAGGTGTAGACGGCAAATATCTAACAAACAGGTCATGCTGGAGAGACTTGCACCTACTGCCACTCAGGGTCTTCAGCTCCTTTGTGAGAAACTAATGTTTGGCCAGCCAGTATATCAAATAAAGTTCATGAGAAATGGGAACTGTGGTTGGCTTCACTTTTGGTACTGGGTGCTAATACCAAACCATGGTGTGCCATTCAATGAATATTCCTGGCTGGTTGGAGACAAGCTCATTCCCACAGAAAAGTACCAGAAAGCTAAGGAGATGGTGGCCTCTCTCAACATGAAGGAGTTTGCTCGTTGTCTAGGAGACCGACCACCCCTGCTGTGTACCTTGTCAACGTTGTGTTGAAGCTTGCAAGGATTAAGAGGTTACAGTGGTAAGTCTGGTTTTTACTAAAGATCCTGCTGTGTATATATAGTTTTTATGTTTAAAAAAAATTTTTATCTTAGGAATGTTAAATAAATTTTTTTTTTTTTTTTAAATACAATGTATCTTATGAATGTTAAATATTTAATTTTTTTTTGATAAAATAAAATGTATCTTATGAATGTTAAATAACCATTTTTTTTTTTTTTTTTTTCAGGTATTTGATCTACCGTAGCTAGTTGCTGATCGTTGACTCTACACCCCTCTCCCCAGAATGTTACTCGGGTTATGGGGAGAAAATCACCGCTATTCCAGACTGATTTCATGTTAATGTGTCTGGCTCTTACACAGCACACAGCACTTGATGTTAGTTTATCTTTTTCCTAAATTATTTGTTACACTGCCCTTCTCACATTTAATTTGCACTTTTTTTTTAAGCACAAGTTTTTTTACACTTCCTTGTTCTGTAAGTAGGCTTAATGGTTAAATGTTTTATACTAGATGTAAATATGTAACATGTAAATTTTATATTAAGATTTTGCAAATTATTAGGTACACACCATCAGGCTCTTTCGTCCCCTCTCCCTTAGAGTAGCGGTAATATATCGGACCCCAGGCTCGCCCACACAGTTCCTTGACCACTTCTCTGCCTGGCTGCCGCACTTTCATGTCCTCAGAAGTACCAACCCTTATCCTTGGAGACTTCAACATCCCCATTAACAGCCCTACTTCCACACTCAAAACACATTTGTTCAGAGCGGCCTATCACATTCACTAATCAAAGTCATTCTACGTGTAACTGTGTGTGTGTGTAGCCCATTCACTATCTCCATCCATCCCTCACTCCCTGAAAATGGCTGGACCATCATTGTAAATAAACCATTGTATATAAACAACTGTACTTTGTAGCTCCCCCTCCTCATTGTAGATTGTAAGGTCTCACGAGCAGGGGCGGCTTATATTGCTTTAATTATTGTATTGTTAACGTTGTCACTTATGACTTGTGTTATGAAACTGTTAAACTGTACAGCGCTGCGGAATCTGTTGGCGCTATATAAATAAAGATTATTATTATAGAGGCCCACTCAGTAGTGGTGAAGTGAACGGCGCAAATTGCGAGTTGATTGCAACTGATGCAGCTGATACTCCATTACTGCTGGCTGCTGCTCACACAACCGCTCCAACATATGTAACGTGGAATTCCACCTGGTGGGTACGTCACATATGATGCGATGTTCAGGAAGCAAAATCTGCGTTGCAGAGCTGCAATGCGCGATCTGGCCATGGTGGAACGTCGCAAGTTAGCGCACTGTAGGCGGACCTTGTGCAGCAGTGCATCAAGATCCGGATAGTCCCTCAAAAAACTCTGGACGACCAAGTTTAGCACATGTGCCAGACATGGTATGTGAGTGACGTTGCCTAGGCCCAGACCTGCCACCAGATTTCGGCCATTGTCACACACTACCAAGCCTGGCTGGAGATTCGCTGGCAAAATACACATGTCGCTCTCTTGCTTTATGGCATTCCAGAGCTCCAGCGCTGTGTGCTTTGATTCCCCATGGAAATTAATTTCAGGACGGCCTGTTGACGTTTGGCCACGTCTGTGCTCATATCGGTCAACAGGCTCGCTGTCTGGGTGTTATGTTTGACACCAATCTCTCCTTCACCTCCCATATACAATCTGTTGCCCGCTATTGCCACCTACACCTAAAGAACATCTCTCCCGAATCCAAGACTTCTCCCGCGCTGCGCCAATACTGTGGAATGCTGTACCCCAAGAAATTAGAACTATCCACAATTTGCATGTTTTGGGGCGCTCACTCTAAACACATTTCTTCATAGCGGCCTATCACATTCACTAATCAAAGTCATTCTATGTGTAAGTGTGTGTGTGTAGCCCATTCACTATCTCCATCCATCCCTCACTCCCTCAAAATGGCTGGGCCATCATTCTAAATACACCATTGTATATAAACACCTGTACTTTGTATCTCCCCCACATATTTGTAAATTGTAAGCTCTCACGAGCATGTGCGGATTATATTGCTTTCATTATTGTATTGGTAACGTTGTTAGTTATGACTTGTGTTCTGAAACTGTTAAACTGTAAAGCGCTGCGTAATCTGTTGGCGCTATATAACTAAAGATTCTTATTAAGCGTTCACGGGTCCATGTGGAGGTAGACCGTGACGGCTCCTGCAACGATGTTTCTGAGGAAATGGAGAAGGAGGAGTCAATGTGTACAGACTTGATTCCCGCAATCCTTGTAGTTGCCTGAACACGTACAGCGCCACTCGCAAGATCTGTACCCGGCTCCACAACATTGACCCAATGGGCAGTAAGGGAAAGGTATCGTCCCTGGCCATGGATACTGGTCCACGCAGCGGTGGTCAGGTGGACATTGCTACTGACGGAGTTTAGTAGCGCATGTTTAATTTTAACCTCAACAACATGCTTTTACAGACCAGGGACGGCTTGCCTGCTGAAATAAAATCAGCTTGGCACATTGTATTGTGGGACTGCCAATGCCATTAAGTTCCGTAAACTGTCAGTCTCCACCAGCCTGAATGACAGCATTTCAAGGGACAGGAGTTTTGCAATGCCAGCATTCAGAGCCTGTGCTCGTGGATGGTTTGCCGAGATTGGGCCTACACCCGATACGCCACAACCTGACACCCACAGATAAACAAGCCATAAAATCTCTGAAAGATAACCCCAACATTATTATTAAACCAGCAGATAAGGGGGGTGCTATCGTTATTATGAATAAGACCCAATCTATTGCCGAAATTCATAGACAACTGTCAGTTAACCTAACCTACAGACAACTCAATTGTGACCCTACATTTTACATCTGTCAAAAAATTGATCGTATCCTGACAAAACATCTTTAATTGATCACCATAGACTGTAAGACTATGACATTCCTTAATATTCAATACCCCATCACCCCTGTTTTCTACACACTCCCAAAAATCAACAAAAAACTACATTATCCACCCGCATACCCTAGAGGGATAATTCTCCGTGTTCTACAGTATCACCCAAATGTTTAACATGTTGCCTAATTCCTATGTATATATATTCTTCACCCTATGTATTTATTGTATATATGTATATATTATACATTGTCATTGACTGTAAATTTTTCTATCTCTTCCAGCGACTATTTGATAAAGGCCACTGCGTTGCCCAAAACGTCAGTCAGTAGTCTCATAGCTATTTTCTTTTTTCACATCAAGTGTGCAATAAAAATTTCAAATTTAACCATGACATATGCAGTTAAACTTGTGCAGTGATTCTCTATAGACTGTACATCTTCAGTGTGTCTTTGTAACTCAACTACGTGTTTTCTCCGCACATGTTTACACATATTTGTGGTATTGAGGTTACTGACACTTTACCTCTTTTTACTTTTTGATTACACAGCTTGCATTTGACATAGCAAATATCATCTGCAAGTGTGTGAAAAAAGGACCACGCAGTGCAAGTCCTGGGAGCGTCCGTTTAGACTTTTGGAAGAGAAATCCGAACAGGTGCCAAAATGGAGGCTACAGGCAACAGAGTATGCAGCCTAACTCTCCCTCCTGTTTGTACCGTTGGGGCAATCGCTTCCTCAGAGCTGCTACCACCACCTTCCTGTTCCTCACGCCATGTTGGGTCTTGGACCTCATCATCTCCACTAACCTCTTCCAACACCTGCTGCTGTTGGGTGGTCTGGCCACCACCATGCTCAACAGAAACTGGCACCTGAGTCTCATCATCATCAGATGCGTTCTGCGGTGTGCTGACCATCGGCACTGTCTCACCCGCCTCTTCAGATTCAGAGAGACACAGCTGTTGCGCATCACTGCATACTCCCTCTTCTTCACATTCCAGAATGCTGCTTGGCTGTGCCCCTGTTTGCAAACCAACAGATTCTGAGAACAGAAGCAGAGACTCAGCTGGCTCCTGTACAGAACTCTCTGACTGACTGGGCAATTTGGCAGGCGGTGAAGAGACAGATGGTTGATCAACAGTGCTGTGTTCCTGAGAGGAGGTGGAAACAATTGAAGTCGATGCATTGGACCCTGGGCTCCAACACCGCCAGTTGTTGCCTGTAAGTGCTGTTAGCACAGTCAACACTTGCTCCTGTGTTACTGGGGTTGAGTAATGGCAGCTGTTCCCCTGCTGTGTGTACGACAAAAAGTCATGCTGCCTCCACCCTGTCCTCCTCTCATCCCTGGGCTCCAACACCGCCAGTTGTTGCTCGGAAGTAATTGGCACGGGTACTGACTCATGCCCACCCTGGTTACAGCACCACAGCTGTTTCCTGGCAGTGTCAACGTAAATTAGCCTCAAATAAGTTGTCCTGTCATGTTGCATTCCGGTTATCCGACTCTATGGTGCCTGCAGTTTAGGTGATTCCTATGTGTGCTGTGGGATATGTAAATAAAGGCTCTTTCCGTTGTGAAAATAGGACAAGCACCCACTGTAGGACTGTGTGATTTGGTAACTGCAGACGGCTTGCGGCCTGTCAACTTACATTTTCATGGGTGCCTTATGGTACCCGTCCGAGTTCCAGTACCGTCAGCTGGTTCTCCACAGTGCCTTTGGCCTAGGTGCCTCCATCTCGGTATCCGAGTTCCTGCAATGTCTGCTTGTCCTTGGTAGTGCTTTGGAGCACAGGTACCTCCTGCTTAGTAACCGTGTCCCAGTAACGTCAGCTGGTCCTCGGTTGTGCCATTGGCTCTTTTCCTTCTGCTGCCCCTCCGGGTTCCAGCACAGTCAGCTGGTCCTCGTTACTTGCATTGGCTCTTGTACCTTCTGCTACCCGTCCGGGTTCCAGTACCGTCAACTGGTTCTCCGCAGTGCCTTTGGCCTAGGTGCCTCCATCTCGGTATCCGAGTTCCAGCAACGTCTGCTGGTCCTTGGTAGTGCTTTGGAGCACAGGTACCTCCTGCTTAGTAACCGTGTCCCAGTAACATCAGCTGGTCCTCGGTTGTGCCATTGGCTCTTTTCCTTCTGCTGCCCCTCCGGGTTCCAGCACAGTCAGCTGGTCCTCGTTACTTGCATTGGCTCTTGTACCTTCTGCTACCCGTCCGGGTTCCAGTACCGTCAACTGGTTCTCCGCAGTGCCTTTGGCCTAGGTGCCTCCATCTCGGTATCCGAGTTCCAGCAACGTCTGCTGGTCCTTGGTAGTGCTTTGGAGCACAGGTACCTCCTGCTTAGTAACCGTGTCCCAGTAACATCAGCTGGTACAAGGTTGTGCTACAAATACAAGATACAGAACAAGAGACACAAGAACAATAAGCAGAAGATCTAAAGGCAGAAGAACATGAAGTATAAGACCAAAATGAAGAGCAAAATATATGCTCTAAATTATAAGCAGAAGAAGACTAAGCAGTGTATGGGGGTGAGTCTGTTCCTCCTCGTGGTGCCCCTGGTAAATGCCTGATGCTGCAGGCTAAACTGAACACGGACAAATACTGTTGTAATTTAAATCTTTTGTGGCAGCAAGAACGGAACGATGAAAAAATCATACTTTTACAGATTACAAGTACAGGAATCTACGTCACAAATAAGAATATGATGAAGAAGATGAAGGACTATAATATGAAGAAGAATAATAGTTTAAAAAGAACAATATGAGTAATGTTAACAAAAACATGAAAAGCAAGAAGTTTTAGAAGAAGATAAAGAAGGTGAAAATGAAGAATAATTTGATGACAAAGATGATGCTGCTGAAGATTATGAAGGAGAAAGTGTGTCAAAAGTTAAAAAGGTGAAGAGCATGGAAGTTGTGAAACATACATATTTGCCAAAATAGAAAAAAGGTTAACAACATTGTCAATTTCTTCGTCAATCCGAACGTATTTCCTAAAAAAAAAAAATTAATGCTATTCCATTGGATTGGGTTAAACATCTATGCCTTTAATGTCTCCTCAACCTCCCCCAATACATTCTACATTACTCTTTGTTGTTTTCCTTCATGTACAATTAACCTACAAGGCTAGAATGGTTTTTTTTTAATTCCGATATTTTGTTCCCATAGACTTACATTGTATTTCCGGTATCGGTATCGGGTATCGCCGATATTTTTTGTGTATCGGCGATACCATTCCGATTCCGATACTTTTGGATATCGGAAAGTATTGCTCAACTCTACTGATGACCACAAAGAAAGCCAGCAGTGCACGTGTTGTGCACTGCTTCGGTTGTGCTCCATGCACAAGTATAGCATTCTAATTAATATTTTTTCACTTGCTAAATGTGAAAAAAGCCTGCTGTATCCCACATTTTAGCTAGTTAGCTGGGTGGTTGTATATCAGTCAGATAGTGTAGCTAGCTAGTGTCCACTGTGGCTGTTAAATTTACCTTCCAGCATTTTTTTTTTTGCCCATTACAGAGGTCCACAGACAAAGCCAGCAGGACACGTGATGCAAGTGTGTTGTGCACTGCTTCTATTGTGCTCCATGCACAAGTTTAGCATTCTAATTAATATTTTTTCACTAGCTAAATGTGAAACAACCTGCTATATCCAACCTTGCCATTTATTGCTGTGGTGATATGAAACTATTTTCAGACCTAAGGCACATTAAAAAAATTAAAAAAAATTCTGTTGCTTAATGTGAAACAGCCTGCTGTATCCCATATTGTCATTTTGTGGAGGTGATATGAACCTGTCTGCAGACCTAATGCACACTAAAAAACAATTCTAATTTTTTCTGCTGCTGAATGTGATACAATCTGCCATATCCCACATTGTCTTGCTGTGGCGGTGATATGAACCTGTCTGTAGACCTAACACGCATTAAAAAAAATTATAATATTTTCTTTTGCTGAATGTGATACTGTCCGCAGTATCTCATGTTGTCATTTGGTGGCGGTGATATGAAGCTGTCTGTAGACCTTAAGCACATTAAAATATTTTTTTTCTGTTGTTAAAAATGATACAGCCCCTATATCCAACCTTTCCATTTAGTGGTGTTAAAATTGTTCTGTGTGCAGAGCTGTTGCACATTAAAATTAATTCACCATATTTTTCAGATCAAAAGACGCTCTGAATTATAAAACACACCCCAAATTTTTAGGAGAAAATAGGAAATTTTTTTTTGAATAATGTTGTGCTTTTTATAATCCATGCATGTTATTGCTTACCAGGGTTGATGGCTGTGGTAAAGCGGAGTACTAGGGTCACTGCTGGAAGAGGCAGGAGTGGAGTAATGCTGCAGGCTGCAGGCTGGGAGGAGGGGGTGTCCGATGTGCAGTGCGGTGCTGCAGGTGTCTGATGCTGAGGGAGTGTCCGGTGCTGAGGGTGCCGGGCTGTGCTGCTGGGGTCTCTGGCGGTACTGCTGGGGTCTTTGGCAGTGCGGGGGGCTCTACTGACATTTTGTGAAAGACCAGTGCCCCCCGCATTTCTGTGGTTTCCTGTGCGGTGGACTTCGGGAAAATGGCCGCTGGGGGCGGCGCATGCGCAGAGATCTCGACATCAAGATCTCAGTAGATGAGATTTTAGCGCTGAAATCTCATCTCCCAAGATATTGATGCCGAGATCTCCATCTGCGCATGCGCCACTCCAGGTGGCCATTTTCCCAGAGTCCACTGCACAGGAAACCACAGAACTGCGGGGGGCTCTGGCCTTTCACAAAATGTTGGCAGAGCCACCCGTACTGCCGGAGACCACAGCAGCATTGCCGGAGACCCCAGAAGCACTGCCGGAGACCCCAGAAGCACTGCCGGAGACCACAGCAGCACGGCCAAGAATGCCCAGCAGCACCACCGGGCACCCCCTCATCCCTGCCAGCAGCAACAGTACCAGTGAGGCATATACGCATTATAAGATGCACCCCCATTTCCCCCCCAAATTTGGGGGAAAAAAGTGCATCTTATAATCCATAAAATACGGTATTTTATTTTTTTAACAAAAGTAATACAGCAGCTGAGATCTGATTTTGAAATTGTTTTGAGCCTATCTTATAGATTATGTGCATCTTTGGCATTCAATTTCTCACCGGCATCTTTTATACAGTACAGACCAAAAGTTTGGACACACCTTCCGATTTAAAGATTTTTCTGTATTTTCATGACTATGAAAATTGTAAATTCACACTGAAGGCATCAAAACTATGAATTAACACATGTAGAATTATATACTTAACAAAAAAGTATGTAACAACTGAAATTATGCCTTATATTGTAGGTTCTTCAAAGTAGCCATCTTTTGCTTTGATGACTGCTTTGCACACTCTTGGCATTCTCTTGATGAGCTTCAAGAGGCAGTCACCGGAAATGGTTTTCACTTCACAGGTATGCCCTGTCAGGTTTAATAAGTGGGGTTTCTGGCCGTATAAATGGGGTTGGGACCATCAGTTGTATTGTGCAGAAGTCTGGTGGATACACAGCTGGTAGTCCTTCTGAATAGACTGATAGAATTTGCATTATGGCAAGAAAAAAGCAGCTAAGTAAAGAAAAACGAGTGGCCATCATTACTTTAAGAAATGAAGGTCAGTCAGTCCGAAAAATTGGGAAAACTTTGAAAGTGTCCCCAAATGCAGTTGCAAAAACCATCAAGCGCTACAAAGAAACTGGCTCACATGAGGACCGCCCCAGGAAAGGAAAACCAAGAGTCACCTCTGCTTCTGAGGATAAGTTTATCCAAGTCACCAGCCTCAGAAATTGCAGGTTTACAGCAGCTCAGATTACAGACCAGGTCAATGCCACACAGAGTTCTAGCAGCAGACACATCTCTACAACAACTGTTAAGAGGAGACTGTGCAGCAGGTCTTCATGGTAAAATAGCTGCTAGGAAACCACTGCTAAGGACAGGCAACAAGCAGAAGAGACTTGTTTAGGCTAAAGAACACAAGAATTGGACATTAGACCAGTGGAAATCTGTGCTTTGGTCTGATGAGTCCAAATTTGAGATCTTTGGTTCCAAACACCTTGTCTTTGTGCAATGCAGAAAAGGTGAACGGATGAACTCTACATGCCTGGTTCCCACCGTGAAGCATGGAGGAGGAGGTGTGATGGTGTGGGGTGCTTTGCTGGTGACACTGTTGGGGATTTATTCAAAATTGAAGGCATACTGAACCAGCATGGCTACCACAGCATCTTGCAGCGGCATGCTATTCAATCCGGTTTGCATTTAGTTGGACCATCTTTTATTTTTCAACAGGACAATGACCCCAAACACACCTCCAGGCTATGTAAGGGTTATTTGACCAAGACGGAGAGTGATGGGGTGCTACGCCAGATGACCTGGCCTCCACAGTCACCAGACCAGAACCCAATCGAGATGGTTTGTGGTGCGCTGGACCACAGAGCGAAGGCAAACGGGCCAACAAGTGCTAAGCATCTCTGGGAACTCCTTCAAGACTGTTGGAAGACCATTTCCGGTGACTACCTCTTGAAGCTCATCAAGACAATGCCAAGAGTGTACAACGCAGTAATCAAAGCAAAAGGTGGCTATTTTGAAGAACCTAGAATATAAGACATATTTTCAGTTGTTTCACGCTTTTTTGTTAAGTATATAATTCCACATGTGTTAATTCATAGTTTTGATGCCTTCTGTGTGAATTTACAATTTTCATAGTCATGAAAATACAGAAAAATCTTTGAATGAGAAGGTGTGTCCAAACTTTTGGTCTGTACTGTACCTAGCTTGAGACACGAATCTGTTACATTTATCTTCTGATGAGCATCAAGCGCTCTCTGGTAATTGGTATTGGGTAAATGAGTAATAGTTGTAGGCTGGATCCTGCATCTCGTACTTCCCATAGCCACCCTGTTATTGATCCTGTTTTGCATTCCCAATTTCCGCCATTGTCATGGCCCTTTTCCTGTCCAGTTAATGTAACGACATGTCAGCCACATTTCTCCAGCAAACCTGCACCTTACCAGCAGCAACTGGAGGAAAGAGGGCATTCCAATACAATGGACAATCTTATAGATTATACAGGCCTCATTCACACTAAAAAAAAAATTATTTTATTTTACTGACCGAATACAGAAGGAGAGATCTCAGTTTGAAATTGTTTTAAACATTTTGTCAGTTATACAGGCCTCATTTACAGGCCCAAAAATGTATTTTGTTACTAACGTCAAACAGTAGTGGACATGTCACTTTGAAATTGTTTGCAGCATCTAGTCAATGTTATAGAGGCCTTATCAACAGGCCCAAAAAATGTTTCTGCTACTAACATCAAACAGTAGGGGACATCTCACTTCAAAATTGTTTGGAGCATCTAGTCAGTGTTATAAAGGCTTAACAACAGGCTCAAAAAAAATTGTTCTCTTACTAACGTCATACAGTAGTGGACATGTCACTTTGAAATTGTTTGTAGCATCTAGTCAATTTTTTCTAAAGGCCTTTTTGACAGGCCCCAAATAATTCTTCTGTTAGTAACTAGTGATGACGAGCAAATATGTTCGGAAAATTAACTCCAAACATAAACTCGTCATGAATATGGCTCGGCAGCCTGTACGCTGGCACCCGTGGCAGCCACTGCCCCGTTCCAGCCCATGGCTTCAGCCTGTACGCTGACACCCATGGCCGCTACTGCCCTGCTCCATCCCACGGCTGTGGCCTGTACTTCAGGATTCGTGGCTGCCGCCACCTCGCCTCTGAAAGCAGCTGTCCCGACGCCGGGGAACTTCTCTAGGGTCTGTTGCGCCCCATCCGCACCTGGGCGTAAGAACACCCAAAGCCTACGACAGCTCCTCGTCGGCTGGGCCCAGCGGCTGAGACACCGAACGGACACCTCCTGGAAAACAGCTCTGCCGGACATCAGAGAAGGATAAGTGACACCCCGTTAACTGTTCATTATAGTTCTAGGACCTTTAGACGGCCATATCGCGGCCCTATAGTCATTGGCACCTGTCAAGAAGTCGTTTGCTCAGTTGTCTATTATTGGCTACTTTCCCTGTGAGAACTACTGTCAACTTACCAGTTATTCCTATAACCCTTATATAAAGGTTAAATTTAAGCTTGTTCCATCTTTGACTCGTCACTGCATCCCGCATACCTGCGAATACCACACTAGGACTATCAAGTTCAACCTTTCTCCACCAACTGCACATTTCATCACTAATCTAAGTATAACCCGCAATGTTATGTGAATCAAGGAAATCATCCAGCTCTTTTTTAAAAGCTGGTATAGTGTTTGCTGTTACTACCTCTTGTGGTAGGGCATTCCACAGTCTGACTGCTCTAACTGTAAAGAACCCTTTCCTGTTTAGCTGTCGGAATCACCTTTCTTCCACCCGTAATGAGTGCCCCCTAGTCTTCTAAGCGGTCCTTGGAAGGAAAAAATCACGTGCCAGTGTTTTGTACTGGCCACACATATATTTATACATGTAAATGAGATCCCCTCTAAGGCATTTTATTCTTAGCTAAGCAAGCCCAACTTTTCCAATCTCTTCTCATATGAGAGCCCTTCCATCCCTTGTAATAATCTAGTTGCCCGTCATTGAACTGTTTCTAACTTCTGAATATCCTTTTTAAAATGTGGAGCCCAAAACTAGATCCCATATTCTAGACCACTGATTTATAAAGGGGTAATAATATGTTGGGATTGCTGGATTTTATCTCTCTTTTTATACATCCTAAAATCTTATTTGCTTTTGCAGCTACTGCTTGACATTAAGTACTGCTGCTCAGCTTACTTGTAACGAGAATACCCAAGTCCTTCTCTTGATCTGTAGTCCCGAGTATACTCCCATTTAATGTACAGTACAGACCAAAAGTTTGGACACACCTTCTCATTCAACGATTTTTCTGTATTTTCATGACTGTGAAAACTGTAGAATCACACTGAAGGCATCAAAACTATGAATTAACACATGTGGAATTATACATTACACTTTACAAAAAAGTGTGAAACAACTAAAAATATGTCTTATATTCTAGGTTCTTCAAAGTAGCCCCCTTTTGCTTTGATTACTGCTTTGCACGCAGAAGAGGTGAACGGATGGACTCTACATGCCTGGTTCCCACCGTGAAGCATGGAGGAGGCGGTGTGATGATGTGGGGTGCTTTGCTGAAGACACTGTTGGGGATTTATTCAAAATTGAAGGCATAGTGAACCAGCATGGCTACCACAGCAATGTGCAGCAGCATGCTATTCCATCCAGTTTGCGTTTAGTTGGACCATCATTTATTTTTCAACAGGACAATGACCCCAAACACACTTCCAGGCTGTGTAAGGGCTATTTGATCAAGAAGGAGAGTGTTGGGGTGCTACGCCAGATGACCTGGCCTCCACAGTCACTAGACCTGAACCCAATCGAGATGGTTTGGGGTGAGCTGGACTGCTCACCGCTTAAATTTTGAATAATCCCCAACAGTGTCACCAGCAAAGCACCCCCACACCATCACACCACCTCCTCCATGCTTCACGGTGGGAACCAGGCATGTAGAGTCCAGCCGTTCACCTTTTCTGCGTGCAAAGCAGTAATCAAAGCAAAAGGTGGCTACTTTGAAGAACCTAGAATATAAGACATATTTTCAGTTGTTTCACACTTTTTTGTAAAGTGTAATGTATAATTCCACATGTGTTAATTCATAGTTTTGATGCCTTCAGTGTGATTCTACAATTTTCATAGTCATGAAAACACAGAAGAATCTTTGAATGAGAAGATGTGTCCAAACTTTTGGTCTGTACTGTATATGCAGCAATAGGATTACTCCATCCTAGCTGCATTACTTTACATTTATTTATATTAAATCTTATTTGCCCAGTGTCCAGATTGTTTTGTAATATTGTAATGTCAAGGTCAGATTTTAATATCCTGCATAGTTTGGTCTCATCAGTAAAGACTGACACTTTACTCTCAATCCCATCCAAAAGGTCATCAATAAAGAGGTTAAAAAGAATCGGTCCTAGCACAGATCCCTGTGGTACCCCAATGCTGACTATATCCCATTTAGAGAATGTACCTGTCACGCTGTATAGCAGATATATATATGTGATGACAATAATCTATATCAAAAGGGCAACATACTATATAACATGCGCATAGATATATGATAACATAGATTTACCTGACAGAAAGTCCAGTGGGTCAAAACGGAATCCGTTATACGCTGTCTCCGGCTAGAGGGTGACCGGGGTCTAAGCTGACCCTAACTGGGGTCCTAACTAATCCCTCAACCTGGAGGTACTGTTAAAGGTACAGAGGTCCAGGCCACCAGCGTAAACCCTGTCTCCTATCAATCCCTGCCAACTGTATTCTAGTCCTAAGAAGGACCCTGAATACCACCAAAGGGAATGACCGGGTAACGGTTAATGAACAGAAAGACATACAAGAAAGATAAGAAATAAAGTAAATAAAGTCTTACATACAACACTCACACACAGTAGGAACACCTTAGGTCTCAGAGATAAACTATAAGCTGTAAGAGTAAAAACAACTAAGGAGCTCTTAGCTTAAGTATTCCCAGAACCGATCCAGTCTGCTAAACTATATGAATGCTTTCACCGGCATCAACACCCAGACTGGCAGGAATATAAAGGAAACTAATTAGAACATAATCCAAAGCAGCCGGGCGAGGCTGGACCTAGTCTTAGCAAAGAGCTAGATAAAATTAACTCTCTCATTACCAAACACAAAGAAACAGCAGCTCAGCTGTGAGAAGTCAGAATGTGCAATCGCGACGATCTTCGTGGCGATGCACCCATGACAGTACCCCCCCTTCTACGAGGGGCCTCCGGACCCTCATGACCAGGTCTGTCCGGGTAAATTGTGTGAAAGGTCCGAACCAATCGATCTGCGTTATCATCAGACGCAGGGACCCACGTCCTCTCCTCAGGACCATACCCCCTCCAATGAACTTCCACGTTATCATTGACTACCACTGAAGGAGGAGGTAGAGGTGACGGTATGACTGGTGCCACATACTTTTTAAGTAATGACTTGTGAAACACATTATGAATTTTAAACGTAGGAGGGAGGTCCAGACGAAATGCCACAGGATTAATTATGGAACTGATCCTGTATGGCCCGATGAATCTGGGACCCAACCTCCAGGAGGGAACTTTAAGTTTTATATTCCTGGTAGACAACCAAACCAGATCGTTCACCTTCAGATCTAGACCAGAAACTCTCCTCCTATCAGCCATCCGTTTGTAAGGGTTCTCCGTAACCTTCAGTCTTAAGCGATCTGGAACTATCAGTCTCCCTGGAAGTCCCACAGGGGCGTCCCCCTGAGCCCCCAATACCTCCCCCTCAAGCTCAGAGCATACAGCTGACACTACAACTCCCTCCTGAGGAATAGGAACCGGATCATCCGTCTTCCCGACCTCTGGGAAAGTACGAGATAAGGCATCAGGAAGCAACTTTATTGAGCAGTCATATGTGCGATGAGGAGGTAACTCCTTACACCCCTCCTCTGAGAACTTCTCCCAAAAGTCCTCCAGAAAAGGAGGCAAAGTCCTAGGCACAACCGCACCGATGACCGTGCTCATACAGTTATTCTTGCAAAATTCACCCCACTGGCTTATCTTTCTGGATTGCCAATCAATCACTGGGTTATGTTTAGCCAACCAAGGAAGTCCCAACACAATAGGAGCAGGCAGACCCTCCAACACATAACAAGACAATTGCTCTTTATGTATTGCCCCTACTCGAAGATCTATGTTATGAACAGCTTGTACCAAGCTACCTTGACCAAGAGGTCTAGAATCAATAGAGAGTATAGGGACCGGTTTGGCCAATACACTCAGTTGCATACCATGCACCTGGGCAAACCGAGTGTCCACCAGATTAGCCCCGGACCCACTATCAAGAAAAACAGAAATCCTCTCAGTTCTAGTACCAATCACCACCTCCGCAGGCACGAGAAACTGAGAGGGATTTGGGGACGAAATACACACTCCCAGGTTAACTCCTTGATTCAAAGAGGTCCGGGATGGACACCCCCCAACAAAATGTCCCTCTCTCCCGCAAAAGAAACACCTTCTAGTCTTGCGGCTCACCGCTGATTCCCTCCTACAAAATGATGTCCCTCCCAACTGCATGGGTTCCTCAGAACAGACCAGGGGAACCTCAGTATAAGGGACTTTAGTAGTAGGTGGAGTCATCACGGGGGCGGAGTTACCTCGCGTCTTCCCCGAAGACGTCTATCAATGCGAATAGCTAGGGCCATAGCAGCCTCCAGTGATGGAGGAGAATCATACTGAGCCAACACATCTTTTAATTTGTCAGACAACCCTTGACAAAACTGGCTCCTAAGAGCTGGGTCATTCCACTGAGTATCTGTTGCCCATCTACGGAACTCAGAAGAATATTCCTCCGCTGGACGATTTCCTTGCCGTATTTTACGTAACCTTGTTTCAGCAAGGGAGACTCGATCCGGATCATCATATACCAGACCCAGGGCAGTAAAAAATCGATCCACTGACTGGAGATCTGGGGAGCCTGGAGGAATAGAGAACGCCCAAGATTGAGGTCCCCTTGTAAGAGCGATATAACAATTCCCACCCTCTGCTCTTCACTCCCAGATGACCGAGGCCGCAGCCGAAAGTACAATTTACATGCCTCCCGGAAAGTAAAAAATTTGTCCCGCCCACCAGTGAACCTGTCCGGGAGAGCAACCTTAGGTTCAGATCTGGTTTGCTCCGGGGGGGACAAAACCTTGGACTTAATGTCTGCCAACTCCATGGACAATCCCTGCAACTGCCGGGCCAGCTGGGCTACTGGATCCATGATAGCTGGGGAGAATCTTTAGTATTGGCCGGTGAAAATGTCACGCTGTATAGCAGATATATATATGTGATGACAATAATCTATATCAAAAGGGCAACATACTATATAACATGCGCATAGATATATGATAACATAGATTTACCTGACAGAAAGTCCAGTGGGTCAAAACGGAATCCGTTATACGCTGTCTCCGGCTAGAGGGTGACCGGGGTCTAAGCTGACCCTAACTGGGGTCCTAACTAATCCCTCAACCTGGAGGTACTGTTAAAGGTACAGAGGTCCAGGCCACCAGCGTAAACCCTGTCTCCTATCAATCCCTGTCAACTGTATTCTAGTCCTAAGAAGGACCCTGAATACCACCAAAGGGAATGACCGGGTAACGGTTAATGAACAGAAAGACATACAAGAAAGATAAGAAATAAAGTAAATAAAGTCTTACATACAACACTCACACACAGTAGGAACACCTTAGGTCTCAGAGATAAACTATAAGCTGTAAGAGTAAAAACAACTAAGGAGCTCTTAGCTTAAGTATTCCCAGAACCGATCCAGTCTGCTAAACTATATGAATGCTTTCACCGGCATCCAACACCCAGACTGGCAGGAATATAAAGGAAACTAATTAGAACATAATCCAAAGCAGCCGGGCGAGGCTGGACCTAGTCTTAGCAAAGAGCTAGATAAAATTAACTCTCTCATTACCAAACACAAAGAAACAGCAGCTCAGCTGTGAGAAGTCAGAATGTGCAATCGCGACGATCTTCGTGGCGATGCACCCATGACAGTACCATTCATGCAGGGGCGTAACTAGGAACGGCAGGGCCCCACAGCAAACTTCACAATGGGGCCCCCCCCCTCGCGTGCGTTGCCAATCCCGGTCTACCCAAGTTGTGTTAAGAAAGATACCTTTATTATCCAAAATTAGAGGTTTTTGGAGTAATGATAGTGAAATAACAGAAAGGAACCAACTCCCAGGAAGCAACTGAGGTAGTGACAAAGGTAGGCTTTCTCCAGAGTAAATATGTGAAGAAACTTGTAATCCAGCCTGCAAATTGCTTTCAAAACAGATGATTTATTCAGTAGAACAACAGTCCGGTATACAGAATAATCTAAGATTGTTCTGTATACCGTACTTCTGCACCACGCCCTCACCAATTACACATGTGAGGAGTGACAGCCTCAGCTCTGCTACATGTGAGGAGTGACAGCCTCAGCTCTGCTACATGTGAGGAGTGACAGACTCAGTTCTGCTACATGTGAGGAGTGACAGCCTCAGCTCTGCTACATGTGAGGAGGAACAGCCTCAGCTCTGCTACATGTGAGTAGGGACAGCCTCAGCTCTGCTACATTCGAGGAGTGACAGCCTCAGCTCTGCTACATGTAAGGAGTGACAGCCTCATCTCTGCAACATATGAGGAGTGACAGCCTCAGCTCTGCTACTTGTATAGCAAAGCTGAGGCTGTCACTCCGCGCATGTAGCAGAGATGAGGCTGTCACTCCTCGCATGTAGCAGAGCTGAGGTTGCTACTTGTCACATGTAGCAGAGCTGAAGTTGTTACTTGTCACATGAGCAGAGCTGAGGTTGTTACTTGTCACATGAGCAGAGCTGAGGTTGCTACTTGTCACATGTAGCAGAGCTGAGGTTGTTACTTGTCACATCTAGCAGAGCCGAGGTTGCTACTTGTCACATGTAGCAGAGCTGACGTTGTTACTTGTCAAATGTAGCAGAGCTGAGGTTGTTACTTGTCACATGTAGCAGAGCTGAGGTTACTTGTCACATGTAGCAGAGCTGAGGTTGCTACTTGTCACATGAGCAGAGCTGAGGTTGTTACTTGTCACATGAGCAGAGCTGAGGTTGCTACTTGTCACAAATAGCAGAGCTGAGGTTGTTACTTGTCACATCTAGCAGAGCCGAGGTTGCTACTTGTCACATGTAGCAGAGCTGACGTTGTTACTTGTCAAATGTAGCAGAGCTGAGGTTGTTACTTGTCACATCTAGCAGAGCCGAGGTTGCTACTTGTCACATGTAGCAGAGCTGACGTTGTTACTTGTCAAATGTAGCAGAGCTGAGGTTGTTACTTGTCACATGTAGCAGAGCTGAGGTTGCTTGTCACATGTAGCAGAGCTGAGGTTACTTGTCACATGTAGCAGAGCTGAGGTTGCTACTTGTCACATGAGTAGAGCTGAGGTTGTTACTTGTCACATGAGCAGAGCTGAGGTTGTTACTTGTCACAAATAGCAGAGCTGAGGTTGCTACTTGTCACAAGTAGCAGAGTTGAGGTTGTTACTTGTCACATGTAGCAGAGCTGAGGTTACTTGTCACATGTAGCAGAGCTGAGGTTGTTACTTGTCACATGTAGCAGAGCTGAGGTTACTTGTCACATGTAGCAGAGCTGAGGTTACTTGTCACATGTAGCAGAGCTGAGGTTGCTACTTGTCACATGAGCAGAGCTGAGGTTGTTACTTGTCACATGAGCAGAGCTGAGGTTGTTACTTGTCACAAATAGCAGAGCTGAGGTTGCTACTTGTCACAAGTAGCAGAGTTGAGGTTGTTACTTGTCACATGTAGCAGAGCTGAGGTTACTTGTCACATGTAGCAGAGCTGAGGTTGTTACTTGTCACATGTAGCAGAGCTGAGGTTACTTGTCACATGTAGCAGAGCTGAGGTTACTTGTCACATGTAGCAGAGCTGAGGTTGCTACTTGTCACATGAGCAGAGCTGAGGTTGTTACTTGTCACATGAGCAGAGCTGAGGTTGTTACTTGTCACAAATAGCAGAGCTGAGGTTGCTACTTGTCACAAGTAGCAGAGTTGAGGTTGTTACTTGTCACATGTAGCAGAGCTGAGGTTGCTACTTGTCACATGTAGCAGAGCCGAGGTTGCTACTTGTCACATGTAGCAGAGCCGAGGTTGCTACTTGTCACATGTAGCAGAGCTGAGGTTGTTACTTGTTACATGTAGCAGAGCTGAGGTTGTTACTTGTCACATGTAGCAGAGATCAGGGTGTCACTCGTCACTTGTAGCAACCATGAGGCTGTTACTGGGCCAGGGGGAGGCTACTGGTGACTGAGGTCCCGTGCCCAACAGGGCCCAGGGGGAGGTTAGTGGTGACTTGAGGCTTGCGTCAAACAGGGCCCAGGAGCCCGAGGCCCTGTTGGAATGCGGGCCCCTTGCTACCTGGGCCCTGTGTTGAATGTGGGCCCCCTGCTGCCTGGGCCCTGTTGAATGTGGGCCCCCTGCACTGCAGCCTGGGGCCTGGGCCCTGTTGAATGTGGGCCCTGTTAGATCCTGCCTGCACCTGCCCTCCCAGTCACCATTGAGCAGCCAAGCCTCTTCTCACTGTTGAGAGACTCACGGTACTCACCCTGCTCGCCCGGGCTTCCACCTGCTTGTCCAGTCAGTCTGCTGCTTCATGTGGTCTGCCTGGCCGTCTGCTGTCCACCCCCACATGCACACACGCTGTGACAGACGGACCATAATGCACTGGGCCGCAGCTTAAAGCTACAGTGCTCATTTCTGTTCGCTGTCTGCATTTACAACACTGTAGTGTCTCTTTAAAACAACACAGTGTTGTTATGCATCAGCGTTCAGAGTCAGAAGCCTGAACAAAATGTTGGGAGGGGGCCCGAGCGCGGATCCATTTGCCAGCGTGCTCGGGCCCCCCTTTTTGCTCCTAAATCACAGGGCAGCTGCAGCAGGGACGGGCCCCCTTCTAGCCCGGCCCTGTGGCAGCTGCTTCCCCTGCTTCCACTATAGTTCCGCCCCTGCATTTATGACAACTCTTTGTTTCCGGTCATTTAGCCAATTCCTTAACC
>JARQOD010002382.1:0-37916 GCA_033576555.1 Oophaga sylvatica
TTTAATTAAAAACTAAAAAGGGGCCCAAGTTTTTTCCCCTCAACAGCCATAAACCAGGCTACAGTCCCCCAATTTGGCCCCCAATCAAAATTTGCCCAAAATTTGGGGGCACTTTCCCCCGCTCTCCCCCCCCCTGTAGCGGTGGCAATGGGTAATAGGGGTTAATGTCACCGTTTTGCACGGGACAAAACCCCGGTTAAAAATTGGGGGGGTTTTCAATAAGACACCGATCCTTTTTTAAACCCCCAAATTTTAAATTGTAAAAAAAAAAACACAGCAAGAAAAAATTTTTTTAATGAAAAAAAAGACAACACATTTTTCTTAATTTTTTTAAAACTTTTTTTTCCTTCACGCCATGGATCTCCTTAAAAAAAAAAAAAAAAAACCAACAGTTTACCACCTGTCCGACGCAGTCCAAATGACAGTCCCACGACACCACTCCTAAAAATCGCAATGACAGGCAGACCGTCATTGCAACGCAGCACTTTTTGTTTCCCTTTTTTTCCCCCCGGCGTACTCATCGGACGATTTTTTTTTAAAACCCCGGGGGTTTCCCAGCACCCACTGCATTATGGGCAAAACGCATGTGACCCCCCGGGGGAAAGGGGAGGGGGCCAAAAAAACCAGTCCAGGACGTGCCCCCCGGGGAAGACTTTCCCAGGTAATGCCGCGCTCCTGACAGACCCACAGACGGACACTGACTTTACAGGGACACCCGATTCGGTATCCGATATACAAAAAAGGGGGAAACCCCGGAATGGGAATTCCGATACAGCCAAAGGGGCCGTCCCCCATCCCTTGGGGAAACGATCGCTCAAAAACTACCGACGCCACCGTCCAAGCCGTTTGGCAAACCGGGGGCCCTTTTCTCCTAAAGAGAGACAACCTCCCACTACCTGGCCCCCAAATCTGCCCCAAACGCCCCAAACAAACAAAAACCCGACAGACAAATCCCCCTTCCCAAAAAAAAGGGGGGGAAAAACCCAAAAAAATTTCACAAAAAAGGAGCACAAGGGCAGAGTTTACCCCAAATAAATAAAGCAAACTCGGGCCCAATGGCAAAAAAAGCCCCCAGTCACTTGATCAGCAACAAAAAACCATCTCAAAAAATTTCTCCAAAACGGGGTTTTTTCTCTCTTTTTTTTCCCTTGGTCGGGGAAATAAAAGAGAGGAAAAGAAATTGAACACCAATTTTAAGAACAAAATGTCCCCCCAAAAAACGGGAAAACCCAAACTGACTCCTCTGCAGACACAATGTTCCCAGAATCCATGTAACCGAACCACGGCGAAGGAACAAAGGCACAAATTCGGGGGGAAGGAAGGTAATTTAGAAAAGGGCAAAATATGATTCTTGGAAAACCTTCACAAATTACCCAAAACCCCCCAAATCTCTGAGAAACGGGAGGGAAAAAAAAATCAAAAGAGAAAAGGGTCAAGGGGCCTCGGGGAACAGTAATGGCTTTAAAAAAACCCCACTAGAGCGAGAGAAAGGGGTTTGGGACGAGAGAAACCCCCCGGGGGACTACACAAATTCCCGACCCACAACAAAGACCCCAAAAAACCCCGGGGTCCCCCAAGCCGGCCCCCAAAAAAATCCCGGGATAAACCACCAACCGGAAAAAAGATCTCAGACATCACCCTTTTTTCCCCACTGGTCTGGGAAAAAAAAAATTTTTCCCCAATAGGGCCCAGGTTATCCCCTGACACCCTTCCAAGCCACCCAAAATTTTTGGGCAGATGGCGGAAAAACTACACCCCTTTCAAAATAACAGTAATCAAAACTCAGGAGACCGAAAAAAAATCCCGAGAGGGCATCCGCCTTAACTTTTTTAGGCCGGGGAAAAAAAAAAAACCCCCAAAATTAAAACGTTGAAAAACAAAGGGCCCCCCGGGGCCGTTAGGATTAAGTCGTTTGGGGGTGATTCAGAAAAAACCCAAAAAAATTAGGCCCCCTGAGACCCACCACCTGATTTTGGGGGCTCCTTCCACCAATGTCTCCACCTTTAAAGGGCCCCTTTTTATGGCCAATAACCCCCGTTTAAACCCCTCAAATTTAAATTTTTATTGGAAAAAAATTTTCAAAAAAAAAAAGGCAAAAAGGGTTTCTCTTAGAGGTCTCGGGGTCTTTTTGGGGAAAAAAAAAGCACCTGCCCCAAAAATTTAAAGGGGGATCAACCTCCACCTGAAACGTAGAGAAACTCGGGGGCCGTAAACAGGACGAATTTTAATCTCTGTTTTTAAGGGGTTTCCAAAAAAGCAGAGCCCCGTCTCAGGGGGCCAAATAAAACCCCATCAGAACCCTTTTTTTCAAATCATCAAGGGGTTTTAAAATACCGGAGAAAAAACCAATAAATTTACAAAAAAAGGGGGGGAAAAACCCCCAAAAAAAACCCGAAGACCCTTTTAAAAAAGTAGGTTGGCCCCAATCACGGGGTGGCTTAAAACCCTTTACCGGTCCATTTCAAAACAGACGGGGAAAAAAATGAACCCCCGAAATAAAAACCCCTTTTTTGACGCCAAAAAGAAAATTTTTTCCCCTTCACATACATTTTTTTCTCCCCTAAAAATCTGGGAAAAACCCCCCCCAAAAAATTTTTTAATGTAGTGGTACATTTTATATACGTCTGTGTTTTGGGGGCAAAAAAAAATACATGAGACACGGGGTTTTTGGGTTTTTAAAATTTTTTGTATTACTTTTTTAAAATTTTTGGAAAAAAAATTTTTACACTTTTTTCAACACAGAACAGGAGACACAGCATGCCAGAGTAATCTAAACCCCCCAAAAAAACCCCCCCCAAAAACAGTTCAGGACTTTTTCCCCTTTTTCCTTTTAAGGGGCCCGCAAACGGGGGTTTTTAAAAAACCCCGGTTTTTAGAGTCCAAAAAATGCCCCCGGGGGTTTCCCCCAAAAAGGGGGAAAACTGGAGTACAAGGTCCAAGGTTTTGGGGAATTTTGGGGCCAGGTTCACGGCGGCAAAATTCAAGCACTATTGCTCACTGGGGTTTTCTTAAGAAGCAAAAGGAAGAACCCCGGGGGGGAAAAATGCAACGGGGAAAATCCCCTTTTGATTTTAGGGCAAGATAGCTGCAGCAAGCCCCAAAAAAAAAGGGGTGACGAACAAACAGAGTTTGGGAACAGTACACAAACCCCTTTAACATTCCCCCCCCCCGGGGGGAAAAAACCCCCGGGGGGGGAACCCGGGGCCTTTTTGGGGGGGAAAAACCCTGGGGGAAACTGACGGACCCAAGCGGGAAAAAAATTAAAAATTTTAAAAAAACGGGTTTCCCATTTTTTGTCCTCCACTGGGTATCCTGCCATTTAATCAGATTTTAAAAAACTGATTTCTAAAAAAACCGGGAATAAAAACCCCCCTTTTATTCCACCACAACTTCCCCCCCCCAAGGGACTAGCACGGGGGTCAGGGCAAGGGAGAAAACTTGGGGGAAACTTTTTGGGGGTGTCGCCCCCCTTTAGGGGGTTTTTTAACATGAAAGAGGGGTTTTAATTCTCATATTTTTGGGCCCCAGTTAAAAAGACGACAAGCAAGGGCACTTAAATTTTATTTTTTTTTTAAAAGGGTCCAATGTACTTATGTCCCAACATAAAAAAAGGAAAACCCCCTTTTTTTAAGTTTTTCTGGTTGCCGCCAAACCAATCTCCTCCCCTTAAAGTTTTTGCGGGTTTACAAATTTACCCCCCCTTGGGCTTTTTTCCCCCTTTTTCCTGAGCCGATTCCTTTTTTCCCTCCTTTAAAAAAACCATATTCTTCTGTAAAAAACTTATTTTTTCCCCCCCCACTGCGGGGTAAATTTTTTCTATGGGAAATTCGGGAAAAATTTTTAAATTTTTTAAAAACCCCCAAAATTAGAGTAAAAAGGAGATTTTTTTAGGGGGCACTCTGAGAGTTTTATACAAGAATCTTTTTAATGGAATAGATCCACCCCAAATCATCCAAAAAGGGGGCAGATAAACACGGAGTACTGCTCCAGGTTTTTTTTTGGGGTTTCTTTTCCCCCCGTCCATTATTTTTTAGATGAAAAGCAAAAAAAAGGGGTTTTTTTTTGGCCCAAACCCCCTGCACAGAAATTTTGCCAAAACCTAAAAGGAATTGCACCCCTCATCCGAAAAAAACCTCATCCGGTCCCCCAAAAGTAAGCGAAACACTTTTTTAAAAACATAAAATCGAGGTCGTTTTGCAGGGGGTAACCGACACAAGGGATAAAATAACTGCCTTTTTTAAAAAGGCAACCCACAAGAATGGGGTTTTTTACCCCCTTTTGAGAGGGGGTTTTAACTCCAAAAAAAAAGTCCATAAAAAAGGGCCCCCCCGGGGGGCCCGGGACGGGGTGGGATGTACGGGATAGGTGCGGGGGTTTTTTTTAAAATCTTTTAAAAGGGGGGGAAAAAAGCTTGGGGGGGTTTTGGGGAGTCCAGGAAACCTAGATTTTTTCCCGGGGGTGGGGTTGGGGTGGGGGGTGACACAACCCAGAAAAATTTCAAATGAAACGTCTTTTAAAGTTGGCAAACCCATGAAGCGCTGAACCTCCTTCACATTTCTGGGATTTGGCCAACCCTTTGGGGGGGCTTGGGTTTTTTTTCCCCAAAAACCCTACAAAATTTCCTTTTGGGAGACAGAAAAAAACCCCCCCGAAATTGAATTTCGGTCCCTTTTAATTTTTACACTTTTCAATTTTTATGAAAAAAATAAAATTTTTCTTAAAAACCTTTTTCCCAAACCATTCCACTTCCATAAAATTTTCCCTTTGGAGTTTAAAAAAAAATTAAAAAAATAAAACCAAAAAAAAATTTCCACGAATGTATTTTTGGAGATCCCTGAAAAGCCCTTTTCCCCAAAATTTTGGAAAGGGGCGGGGGGCGGAACTCAGCCCCCAAAAAGGGATAACTAGAAAATTAAAATTTCCCATAGCGTGACCTAAATTTTTTCTTCCATTCATCCCCAGGTCTAAAAAGGGGCAAATTTAAAAGGGCCCCCCGAAAAACTATTTTAAAAAAAAATTTTGGCATTTCCACTCTCTCCAAAAAATCGGGGTTTTTAAAAGGAAAAAGGAAACGGTTTCTAAAGTAACCAAATTTTTTCCCCCATACCCCACCCCTGGTCTCAGAGATCCATCTTTTTTTTTTAAAAAAAGATGGGGGGACCTGCGGGGGATGAAAAAGGGGGGTATGAACCCTTTCTAGATTTTTCATCTATGAAATTCCTTTAAAAAACCTTTAGCTGGGGGGCCCCCCCGGGGGGGAGATTTTAAAACCCAAAAAGGGATTCCGCCCGGGGAATTTTTTAAAATTTTGGGCAATCATAGGAAAAGGTGAGGGGGAAAACTGGTCAGCGTTTTTTTTGTCACATAAACCCCACTACCCTTTTGGGAAAAAACCCCCCTTTTGTTTGGGGGCGACAGGGGTTTCCCTTTGGGGAACCCCGAAAAGCTAAAACCCCTTTTGGGCTCACTTTTTTTTCGGGGGAAAATGAAATTTCCCCTTTGGGCTCCCATTTTTTAAAGGTAGGTTTTTGGGGCCTGCGGGGCCCTGGTAGCCCTAGAAAAAGGGGGAAAATGGGGAAAGGGGGAAAAGCTAAAGGAAAATTTTTTTCCCCTTTGATGACTTTACCCATAAGAACCCTAAAAGGGGGTTTTTTCCTGATCCACGGGGGAGAGGCAGCGGGACCCCTCCCATTTTCCCAAAACTTATTTTGGGGAAAACCTTTTCACTGAACGTACCCCCCGTTTCAAGCAAAGGAACATCCAAAAATTTCCACTTCCCCTGATTTGATCAAAAGGGAAGCTAGACACCCAAGCGAGTCAACCCAGAGTTTGATGGAAAGAAAGAAAATTTAAAAATTTTTTTTTTCTTACAACCCCCGCGGGGAAAAAACCCCGAGGAAACAAAAAAAAGGGGAACCCTTTTTAAAAAGAAAAAAAGTCCCCCCGAGGTAAGGGGGTTTTTGTCCGAGAAATCAAGATCTGTTCCCCGCAGATCTCTTTTTGGGGCCTACCCCGGCCCGACAGACCCCCCCCTTTTTGGAAAAACTCAAAGGGAAAAAAGTGCTGCAGTAGTCTTACGGAACGGGGGGGGCATTTTAAAAGAATTTTCCCCGACTTTCCACAATAGAAACAAAATTCTCCTTAAAAAAAGATGTTCCTTGCCCTGCATCACTAACCCGTCTTTTTAAAAAAGTCTACCTGCATGGGTTTTTTGGGTTAAAAGGGTTTCCCCCGTAAACCTACTCAAAAGGGTTCCTTAGCTGGAAGGAAGGGAGGGGAAAAAATTTTTTTAATTTTTTTTTGAACCAAACTCTTTTGCCTGCGTTCATCAGACGAGTATCAATTCTGATGCAGTAATTTTAAAAAAATCACCTAACGCAGTGGGGGGCCCGGGGGGGAAAAAAAATTTTTTTCCTTTTTTTTAACCCCCCGGAGATAACCCCTTTAAAAAAATAGATTTTTTTGCGGAACTTCCCAGGGGGGATCAAGGGGGCCCCTTTTCCTTTTTCCCAAGGCATAAATTTTTCTACCGAGTTCTTACCTTGGCGCAAAACAACATGGCGCTTCAGCTGTTTCCCTCGATTGGGGAATCAAACACCTGCCCCATGGCGAAATAAAAGCATCAAAAAGGGGGTTCAAACAATCCCTCCCCATCTCATTTAGAAAAGGGGTTTTTTCCCCATCAAAGCCTTTTTGGGAAGCAACTTTAAAATTTTAAAAAAGACAGGAGTAGGGGAAAAAGAAAAGGGAGAAAAAAAAAAAAAAATGTTTTTTTCCCCGTTAACACTGCAGAGAGAAAAAAAAAATAAGGGAAACTGCTCACCTGGAATGGTTGTGGAAGTCACAACCCTATCACACAGAAAGTTCACCCGGACATCTGATATCCACAGTTACAGCAACACAAAAGAGAAAAAAAAAAAAAAAACAATAGTGTTTACCGTGGTAACAGGGCAAAAAAAAAAACACTTAAAAGGGAATGCTCACCTGGAATGGTTGTGAGAAGTCACAACCACTGTCATCACAGAAAGTACAACCGGACATCCGATATCCACGTTACAGCAGACACAGCCTTTCCAGACCCAGCAACACAACGTTTGGCTTCAGAATCTTGTAATGTATGTGGTACAGTTCAAAATAGCGTCTTGTGCTTGGGTGCGATGAAAATACATGAGACACAGGTTTGATATAGAAAGTCTTGTATTACTTCATACAAGTTGGAAAAAATAGTCCACCAGTTTGCAGACACAGAAGCAGGAGACACAGCAGGCCAGAGTAATCTAAGCTCAGCAATCACTCTCCACAACAGGTTCAGGATCTTCTTCTCTGTTACCGTAAGTCCATGCAAACGTGGGTCTTTCAAAGAGCAGGGTTCAGAGTCCACAAGTGCTTCAGAGTTCCTCATAGGAATAGCTGGAGTACAAGGTCCAAGGCTTTAGGAGTCAGGTCACAGGTTCACTGCAGGCTAGATTCTGAAGCACTGATTGCTCAGCTGTGGCTGCTTAAGAAGCAAAAGGAGAGAAACAGGGCGGGGAAACATGCAAGCTGGAAACTCCATTTTGACTGAGGGCAAGATAGCTGCAGCAAGACAGAAAGTAAAATGGCTGACGAACAAACTGAGTTTCAGGAACATGTACACAGAACCTTACATTACTCCCCCCTTAGGGACAACCTCCGGATGACCTCAGGCCAGGCTTGTGTGGGTACCTCTGATGAAACTGACGGAGCAAGCGAGGAGCATTAACGTTATTGACTGGTTCCCATGAGTTGTCCTCCACTGGGTAGCCCTGCCATTTAATCAGATATTGTAACTGATTTCTATACAACCTGGAATCTAAAATCCTTTCCACCACAAATTCTTCCTGACCATCGACTAGCACTGGGTCAGGGCAAGGAGAAGAACGTCCAGGAAACGTATTGGGTGTCGCAGCCTTTAGTAGGGGTACATGAAAGACAGGGTGAATTCTCATAGTTCTGGGCAGTTGAAGACGACAAGCAACGGCACTTATAATTTTACTGATTTTATAGGTCCAATGTACTTATGTCCCAACTTAGACGATGGAATCCTTAACTTAAGATTTCTGGTTGACAGCCAGACCAAGTCTCCTACCTTGAAAGCTGGGGCAGGTTTACGAAATTTATCTGCTGCTTTCTTGTACCTTTCCTGAGCCGATTCCAGATTCTCCTTTAGAAGATCCATATTCTTCTGTAAAACGTGATTCTTTCAGCCACTGCTGGTAAAGGCGTTTCTATGGGAAATCGTGGTAGAATGTTAGGATGATAACCTAGATTAGAGTAAAAAGGAGACTGCTTAGTGGAGGCACTCTGAGAGTTGTTATACAAGAACTCAGCTAATGGAAGTAGATCCACCCAATCATCCTGTAGGTGGCAGATAAAGCAGGGGAGATACTGCTCCAGGGTTTGATTGGTTCGTTCGGTCTGTCCATTAGTCTGAGGATGAAAAGCAGAAGAAAGGTTTACTTTAATGTCCAATGCTGCACAGAAATTTTGCCAAAACCTAGAAGTGAATTGCACCCCTCGATGCGAAATAACCTCATCCGGTACTCCATGTAAGCGAAACACATCTTTAATCATAAAATCTGATGTCTGTTTTGCAGTGGGTAAGCCGACACAAGGGATAAAATGAGCTGCCTTTGTTAGACGGTCAACCACCACTAAATGGTTCTCCCTTGAGAGGTTGGTAACTCCACAATGAAGTCCATAGAAATGGATCCCCACGGGCGGACGGTGGGATGTACTAGGATAGGTGCAGTGGTAAATTTATCTTTTAGACGGGAAAATGCTTCCTGGGCTTGGGAGTCCAGAGAACCTAGACTCTTTCCGGGTAAGTTGGGTGATAGGTGACACTACCTCAGAGAAATTTCTAATGAAAAGTCTATAGAAGTTGGCAAACCCGATGAAGCGCTGTACCTCCTTCACATTTCTAGGACTTGGCCAATCCTTGATGGCTTGGGTTTTGCTTCCATCCATACTAATTCCTTGTGTAGACAGTACATACCCCAGAAATTGAATTTCGTCCTATGGAATTCACACTTTTCAAGTTTGATGTAAAGATGATTTGTCTTAGACTTCCAAGACCATTCTCACATGTCCATGATGTTCCTCTGTGGAGTTAGAAAAAATTAGAATATCATCCAAATAAATTACCACGAATGTATCTAGGAGATCCCTGAAGATGTCATTCACCAAGTGTTGGAAAGTGGCTGGGGCGGTACTCAGACCAAAAGGCATAACTAGATATTCAAAGTGTCCATAGCGTGACCTGAATGCAGTCTTCCATTCATCCCCAGGTCTAATACGGACTAAGTTATAGGCCCCACGAAGATCTAGTTTAGAGAAAATTTTGGCATGTCGCACTCTCTCCAATAACTCAGGATTAAAGGCAATGGATAACGGTTTCTAATAGTAACCTTATTGAGTTCCCTATAGTCTACGCATGGTCTCAGAGATCCATCTTTCTTCTTTACAAAGAAGATGGGTGCACCTGCAGGAGATGAAGAGGGGCGTATGAAGCCCTTGGCTAGATTTCATCTATGTAATCCTTTAAAGCCTTTAGCTCGGGCCCCGCCAGGGGGTAGATCTTACCAAAAGGTATCTCCGCTCCAGGCAATAATTCAATTGGACAATCATATGGACGGTGAGGAGGAAGCTGGTCAGAGTTCTTCTTGTCACATAAATCCACATAGTCCTGGTATACAGCTGGTAGTTCAGGGACTGACATGGTTCCTTTAGGAACAGAGCAAGCTGAAACTTTTGGACTCATCTGTTTCTCTGGAAAGTGTAATTCCTTGGTCTCCCAGTTAATGGTAGGATTCTGAGCCTGCAGCCATGGTAGCCCTAGAATAATGGGAAAGTGGGGAGAAGAGATAAGCATAAAGGACAGTTTCTCTTGATGATCTTTACCCATAAGAACCCTCAAAGGCTCTGTTTCCTGATCCACTGGTCCAGAGGTCAGCAGGGAGCCATCCACAGTTTCCATCTGTACTGGAGTAGCCTTCTTCACTGAACGTATCCCCTGTTTCAGAGCAAAGGAGACATCCATAAAATTTCCACTTGCCCCTGAGTCGATCATAGCAGAGCTAGACACCCAAGCTGAGTCAACCCAGAGTTTGATGGAAAGAAAGCAATGAGAATTGTTTTTCTTACAACTCAGCTGGACAACCCGCTGAGGAAACTTGAAAAATGGCAGCGTTTACACAGTCAACGTCCTCAGA
This sequence comes from Oophaga sylvatica, assembly GCA_033576555.1. Lineage (NCBI taxonomy): Eukaryota > Metazoa > Chordata > Amphibia > Anura > Dendrobatidae > Oophaga > Oophaga sylvatica. The sequence continues at coordinate 10,233 of JARQOD010002382.1, forward strand.
GGTAACGGAGTTTAAGTCCGAGAAATCAAGATCTGTTGCTGCAGATCTCTCTGGAGCCTGAGGCTCGGACCTGACAGATCCCCTCTCGCAACACTCACAATGAATGAGTGCTGCAGTAGTCTTACGAGAACGGCTGGGGCAGTTTATAATGAAGTGCCCTGACTTACCACAATAGAAACATAGATTCTCCTTAAAACGATGTTTCTTGCGTGCATCACTAACCCGTCGTTGTAAAGAGTCTACCTGCATGGTTCAGTTCAGGTTCCCGTGTAATCCTACTCAAAGGTTCCTTAGCTGGAGAGGAAGGTAGGAAAAGGTTAGTGTGATTGCTTTCGAACCATCTCTCTTGCCTGCGTTCAGTCAGACGAGTATCAATACGGATGCAGTAGTTAATAAAGTCACCTAACGCAGTGGGAGGGTCGGCACGAGCAAGTTCATCCTTAATCAGTGGAGATAACCCCTTTCGAAAAATAGATTTTTTGGCGAACTGTCCCAGGTGGTATCAAGGGCCCATCTCCTGAACTCCAAGGCATATTCAGCTACCGAGTGCTTACCTTGGCGCAAAGCTAACATGGCTGCTTCAGCTGTTGCACCTCGATTGGGGTCATCAAACACCTGCCCCATGGCTGAAATAAAAGCATCAAGGTGATTCAAACAATCATCCTCAGTCTCAATCAAGGGTTTGCCCACATCAAAGCCTTGTTGGTAAGCAACATAATTATAGTAAGCACCTTAGATCGTTCAGTGGGAAATTGTGAAGCATCTGCAGAAAAAAAAAGATTGCATTGATTAATAAATCCCTGAATTTCTCACGTTCACCGCCAAAACGAAAAGGGGCAACTTGGGAATCCCAGAACTCGGGGCTACGACAGGAGCCATGGACTCGCTCTTCTAGAACCTCAATCCTGGCTCGCAAATCCTGGCAGTCTGTCCAAACACTTGCAAATTGTGATTAGTGAGGTCCTGTAGGCTTGAAAAACGGGTCTTTATATTCTGCAAATCTGCAAGGATATTATCAGTCACTCCGCAAAGTTTGCTTTAATACGGCCTGCATTTTCCAGATCTTTTAAGACAATGAGTACTGGAAGAAGAGGAGAGGAGAAAAAAAAAAAAACAATAGTGTTTACCTGTGGTAACACTGCAAGAGAGAAAAAAAAAAATTAAGGAACTGCTCACCTGGAATGGTTGTGAGAAGTCACAACCACTATCATCACAGAAAGTTCACCCGGACATCTGTTATCCACAGTTACAGCAGACATAAAAGAGAAAAGAAAAAAAAAAACAATAGTGTTTACCTGTGGTAACACTGCAGAAAAAAAACAACTTAACCCCTTAGTAACAGAGCCATTTTGCAGCTTAATGACCGGGCCAATTTTTACAATTCTGACCACTGTCACTTTATGGGGTTTTATAACTCGGGAACGCTTTAACGAATCCCGCTGATTCTGAGATTGTTTTTTCGTGACATATTGTACTTCACGTTACTGGTAAAATTTCTTTGATTTTGACTTGTGTTTATTTATGAAAAAAAACGGAAATATGGCGAAAATGTTGAAAATTTAACAATTTTCAAACTTTAAATTTTTATTGCCCTTAAATCAGAGAGATATGTCACACAATTTCTTAATAATAACATTGCCCACATGTCTACTTTACATCAGCACAATTTTGGGACCAAAATTTTTTTTTTTTACAAAGTTATAAGGGTTAAAAGTTGACCAGCGATTTCTCATTTTTTACAACACCATTATTGTTTTTAGGACCACATCACATTTAAGTCACTTTGAGGGGTCTATATGATAAAGAATACCCAAAAGTGACACCATTCTAAAAACTGCACCCCTCAAGGTGCTCAAAACCACATTCAAAAAGTTTATTAACCCTTTACGTGCTTCACAGGAACTGAAGCAATGTGGAAGGAAAAAATTAACCATTTAACTTTTTTTGCAAAAACTTTACTTCGGAACCTATTTTTTTATTTTCACAAGTGTTTAAAAGAAAAAATGAACCACAAAATTTGTTGTGCAATTTCTCCCTGAATAAGCCGATACCCCATATGTGGGGTAAACCACTTTTTGGGGCGCACGGCAGAGGTCGCAAGGAAGGAGCGACTTTGACTTTTTCAAACGCAGAATTGGCTGGACGACCATGTCTGCGTTTGTAGAGGCCCTGATGTGTCAAAACATGGAAACCCATCACAAGTGACCCCATTTTGGAAACTAGACCCCCTAAGGAACTTATCTAATTGTGGTGATCACTTTGAACCTCCAAGTGCTTCACAGAAGTAATAACATAGAACAGTGAAAATAAAAAATCATATTTTTTTCCACAAAAACAATCTTTTCACCCCAATTTTTTTATTTTCCAAGGGTAACAAGACCCCAAAAGTTTTTGTGCAATTTGTCCTGAGCATGCTGATACCCCATATGTGGGGGTAAACCACTTTGGGTGCATGGCAGAGCATGGAAGGGAAGGAGCGCACGTTTGACATTTTTCAGCGCAGAATGGCTGGACGTCATGTCGTGTTTGTAGAGGCCCTGTTGTGTCTAAACAGTGGAAACCCCCCACAAGTGACCCCATTTGGAAATTAGAAACCCCCTAAGGAACTTATCTAGATCTGTGGTGAGCACTTTGAACCTCCAGTGGCTTCACAGAAGTTTATAACAAGAGCCGTGAAAATAAAAAAATCATATTTTTATTCCACATAAAACGATCTGTTCACCCCAATTTTTATTTTTCCAATGGTAACAAGACCCCAACAAGTTTTTGTGCAATTTGTCCTGAGCATGCTGATACCCCATATGTGGGGGTAACCACTGTCTGGGTGCATGGCAGAGCTTGGAAGGGAAGGAGCGCCGTTTGACTTTTTCAACTCCAGAATTGGCTGACGCCATGTCGCGTTTGTAGAGGCCCCTAATGTGTCTAAACAGTGGAAACCCCCACAAGTGAAAAAACCATTTTGGAAACTAAACCCCCCCCCAAGGAACTTATATATGATGTGTGGTGAGCACTTTGAACCCCCAAGTGCTTCACAGAAATTTATAACTCCCGGGCATGAAAATAAAAAGACATATTTTTTCCACAAACCTGATCGTTTAGGTCCCCAATTTTTTTTATTTTCCAATGGTAACAGGAGAAATATAGACCACAAAATTTGTTGTCCAATTTGTCCTGAGTACGCTGATACCCCATATGTGGGGTGGGACCACTGTTTGGGCGCACGGCAGGGCTTGAAGGAAGGAGCGCCGTTTGACTTTTTTTCAAACCAAAATTGGCTGGAATTGAAATTGACCCATGTCGCGTTTGGAGAGCCCTGATACGCCTAAACAGTCGAAACCCCCCACTAAAACACACCATTTTGGAAACTAGACCCCTAATGAACTTATCTAGATGTGTGGTGAGCACTTTGAACCCCCAGGTGCTTCACAGAAATTAATAAACGTAGACCGTGAAAATAAAAAATCATTTTTTTCCAAAAATTATTCTTTAGCCCGCTATTTTTTTATTTTCCCAAGGGTAACAGAGAAATTGGACCCAAAAGTTGTGTGCAATTTTTTCCTGTGCACGCTGATACCCCATATGTGTGGGTGAAACCACTGTTTGGGCGCATGGGAGTGCTTGGAAGGGAAGGAGCGCCATTTTGTAATGCAGACTTGATGGAATGTTCTGCAGGCGTCATGTTGTGTTTGCAGAGCCCTTGATGTACCTAAACAGTAGAAACCCCCTGCAAGTGACACCATTTTGGAAACTAGACCCCCCAAGGAGCTTATCTAGATGTGTGGTGAGCACTTTGAACCCCCAAGTGCTTCACAGAAATTTATAAACGCAGAGCCGTGAAAATGAAAAATCATTTTTTTTTCTCAAAAATGATTTTTTAGCCAGCTACTTTTTATTTTCCCAAGGGGTAACTGGAGAAATTAGAACCCCAAAATTGGTGTGCAATTTGTCCTGAGTACGCTGATACCCCATATGTTGGGGGTAAACCACTGTTTGGGCGCACGGCAGGGCTCGGAAGGGAGGGGAGCGCCACTTGACTTTTTGAAAGCCACGTCGTGTTTGGAGACCCCCTGATGGGTCTAAACATGGAAACCCCCCACAAGTGACCCCATTTTGGAAACTAGACCCCTTAAGGAGCTTATCTAGATGTGTGGTGAGCACTTTGAACCCCCAAAGCTTCACAGAAATTTATAAACGCAGAGCCGTGAAAATGAAAAATCATTTTTTTTCTCAAAAATGATTTTTTTAGCCAGCTATTTTTTATTTTCCCAAGGGTAACCGGAGAAATTAGAACGCCAAAATTGGTGTGCAATTTGTCCTGAGTATGCTGATACCCCATATGTTGGGGTAAACCACTGTTTGGGCGCACGGCAGGGCTCGGAAGGGAGGGAGCGCCATTTGACTTTTTGAAAGCCATGTCGTGTTTGGAGACCCCCTGATGTGTCTAAACAGTAGAAACCCCCACAAGTGACCCCATTTTGGAAACTAGACCCTTAAGGAGCTTATCTAGATGTGTGGTGAGCACTTTGAACCCCAAGTGCTTCACAGAAATTTATAAACGCAGAGCCGTGAAAAAGAAAAATCTTTTTTTTTCTCAAAAATGATTTTTTTTAGCCAGCTATTTTTTATTTTCCCAAGGGTAACCGGAGAAATTAGAACCCCAAAATTTGTGTGCAATTTGTCCTGAGTAACGCTGATACCCCATATGTTGGGGTAAACCACTGTTTGGGCGCACGGCAGGGCTCGGAAGGGAGGAGCGCCATTTGACTTTTTGAAAGCCACGTCGTGTTTGGAGACCCCCTGATGTGTCTAAACAGTGGAAACCCCCCACAAGTGACCCCATTTTGGAAACTAGACCCCTTAAGGAGCTTATCTAGATGTGTGGTGAGCACTTTGAACCCCAAGTGCTTCACAGAAATTTTATAAACGCAGAGCCGTGAAAATGAAAAATCTTTTTTTTTTCTCAAAAAATGATTTTTTTAGCCAGCTATTTTTTATTTTCCCAAGGGTAACCGGAGAAATTAGAACCCAAAATTGGTGTGCAATTTGTCCTGATACGCTGATACCCCAAAAGTTGGGGTAAACCACTGTTTGGGGCGCACGGCAGGGCTCGAAGGGAGGGAGCGCCATTTGACTTTTTGAACGCCACGTCGTGTTTGGAGACCCCCTGATGTGCCTAAATAGTGGAAATCCCTCAATTTTAGCTCCAACCCTAATCCCAACACACCCCTAACCCTAATCCCAACCGTAATCGTAACCTAAATCCCAACCCTAATTCCAACCCTAATTGTAACCCTAACCTTAATTATAACCCTAACTCTAATTGTAACCCTAACCCTAATTGTCACCCTAACCCTAATTATAACCCTAACCCTAAGGCTGGGTTCATTTTGCGTTTTACCAGCCCGTTCAACACATAGCGTTGACGGGCTGGTAACGGTATAGCATAACGTGATCGCGTTATGCTATACCCGCTAGCGCAGAGGAATCAGCAGATGATTCATCTGCGCTAGCGGTGACGGAGCCCAACGCTGCAGCCCGCGTCCGAGGCTCCGTCACTGAATGATGGCACGTCGCAAACGCATGCCGCTTTACGGCATGCGTCGCGATGCGCCCTCAAATGGGGGTGAATGGCAGCGTTAACGGACTGCGTTACACCGCGTTATACCTCGGTGTAGCGCAGTCCGTCTAACGGACTGCCATAACGCAGTATGAACCCAGCTTAACCCTAACGCTAATTATAACCCTAACCCTAATGCTAACCCTAAACCCTAATGCAACCCTAACCCTAATTATAAACCCTAACCCTAATTATAACCCTAACCCTAACAGAAAAATGAAAATAAATATAATTTCTATTTTTATTATATGTCCCTAACTAAAGGGGTGATAAATGGGGGGGTTATGTACTGTTTTTTTTATTTTGATCACTGTGATAGTTTATCACAGTGATCAAAATGCACTTTCTGGAGAATGAATGAAACTTTTTTTGAATCTGCCGCCAAGCAGATCGGCGGGCGCACTGCGCATGCGCCCGCCATTTTTTTTTGCAGGAAGAAGACGCCGGGATCCTGGGCCTGCGGAGGACGGAGGACACCGGTAAGTATACAGGGGGGCGATCGGGGGACCGGGGGACCCTCATTTTCTCCCCTCTGATGTGCGATCACATCAGAGGGGAGAGAAATCATTTTTTTTATTTTTTTTTTGCGATCGCGGCTATGCTTGCATAGATGCGATCGCAAACACCGGGATCGGTGAATACCGACCCGGATCATGTTCTCTGGGGTCTCGGCTACCCCCGGTAGCCGAGACCCCAGAGAATATTTGCCCATCCCCCCACCAGCATAGCGGCACATAGCGGGGGCGCACTGAGCATGCGCCCGCCATTTTCTTCATCGCGCGGCACCGGGGGACAACGGAGGGCCCGGGGGCCACATGGACTGGATCGGGGGCTACATGGGGGTCCTGGGGACCCTTTTTCTCTGTCCCTGATGTCCGATGACATCAGGGGGGACAGAGAAATTAAATGGCACATCAGATTTTTTTTTTGTTGTTGCGGTCGCCGTTATAGGGTTAATAACGGCGATCGCAACTCGGTGTCGGTAAAAACCGACCCGATTCATGTTCTCTGGGGTCTCGGCTACCCCCGGTAGCCGAGACCCTGGAGAAAATGCGCCTCTGGGGGCGCTATTCACTTTTTCCACAGCGCCGTTAATTAACGGCGCTGTGGTTTAAGTACCCTTAATGACCGCCGTTAAAAGGCGTATCGGCGGTCGTTAAGGGGTTAAGGGAATTGCTCACCTGGAATGGTTGTGAGAAGTCACAACCACTGTCATCACAGAAAGTACAACCGGACATCCGATATCCACAGTTACAGCAGACACAGCCTTTCAGACCCAGCAGACACTAACGTTTTGGCTTCAGAATCTTGTAATGTATGTGGTACAGTTCATATAGCGTCTTGTGCTTGGGTGCGATGAAAATACATGAGACACGGGTTTTGATATAGAAAGTCTTGTATTACTTCATACAAGTTGGCAAAAATAGTCACACAGTTTGCAGACACAGAAGCAGGAGACACAGCAGGCCAGAGTAATCTAAGCTCAGCAATCACTCTCCACAACGGTTCAGGATCTTCTTCTCTGTTACCGTAAGTCCATGCAAACGTGGGTCTTTCAAAGAGCAGGATTCAGAGTCCACAAGTGCTTCAGAGTTCCTCAGTAGGAATAGCTGGAGTACAAGGTCCAAGGCTTTAGGAGTCAGGTCACAGGTTCACTGCAGGCTAGATTCTGAAGCACTGATTGCTCAGCTGTGGCTGCTTAAGAAGCAAAAGGAGAGAATCAGGGCGGAAACATGCAAGCTGGAAACTCCATTTTGACTGAGGGCAAGATAGCTGCAGCAAGACAGAAAGTAAAATGGCTGACGAACAAACTGAGTTTTCAGGAACATGTACACAGAACCTTACATTGTTTCACATGAGAGTCCCAGTCATTGGAAAAAATCAAGATATCATTCAATAAACAATCAGAAATTTATCCACAAAATCCCTGAAAATATCATTCATTAAGGATTGGAAGACGGAAGGAGCATTAGTGAGCCCAAAGGGCATCACTAGGTACTCAAAATGCCCCTCTGGGGTATTAAATGCCGTCTCCATTCATCCCCGTGCTTAATGCGAATAAGGTTATACGCCCCCCTGAAGTCAAGCTTGGTAAACCAACTAGCACTTTTCACCCTGGAAAACAGGTCAGAAATCAAGGGTAACGGATATTGATACTTCACAGTGATCTTATTCAAGAGACGATAATCAATACACGGCCTCAATGAACCATCCTTTTTGGCCACAAAGAAAAAACCGGCACCCAAGGGTGAAGAGATGGTCTGATATGACCCTTCTCCAATGACTCCTTGATATAAGATCGCATAGCATCGTGTTCAGGTACAGACACCAGGCACTAATTCAATAGCGCAATCGTAGCTCCTGTGAGGGGGCAAAGATGCAGATTTACTTTCACTAAATACATCCGAAAAATCAGTCAAAAAGTCAGGAACATCCTGAGACTTGGAGAGGCAGAAAAAACAGGAGTGTCGGCATTAACACATTGGCAGCCCCAACTGGTCACAGACACAGATTTCCAATCCAAAACAGGATTATAGGACTGTAACCAAGGGAAACCTAGTACAATAATGTCATGCAGATTATACAGCACCAGAAATTTGCAACTCTCCTGATGATCTGGTTCAACCCTCATTATCACCTGAGTAGAAAACTGGGGTTTTTTCTCCGCCAAAGAGGTAGAATCAATGTCCAGTAGGGGAATAGACTTCCGCAGGGGTATCATGGGAAACCCACAACGTTTGGCAAAGTCAAAATCCATCAGGTTAATAGCTGCTCCTGAATCAACAAAAGCCTGAGCGGAAAATGTGGACAGGGAGCAAATCAGGGTAACAGTCAACAGAAATTTAGTCTGAACACTACCCAAGACAACTGAGCGTGCAAACGTCTTCCCGCTTAGGCAGACTAAAATAGCATGAGAGGCATCGCCACAGTAGAAACATAACCCATTGCACTTTCGAAACTCATGACGCTGAGCCCCAGAAGTCACTCTATCACACTGCATGGGCTCAGAAGCTGGCTCACAAGGCAACACTATCTCACGCATACCTCTGCGCTCACGCAAACGTCTGTCAATTTGAATAGCCAATGACATAGAACATTGAGGCCAGAGGGAGCAGAGAATCCCACCATAACATCCTTTACATTCTCTGACAGCCCCTTCCGAAAAATGGCTGCCAAAGAATCATCATTCCATTTGGTCAAGGCTGCCCACTTTCGGAATTTCTGACAGTACAACTCAGCGTCTTCAAGACCCTGATTTAATGCCAACAAGGTTTTTCAGCTTGATCAGCGACATTAGGCTCATCGTACAATAACCCCAGAGCCAGAAAAAATGCATCAATATCATTCAAAACAGGATCCCCAGGTGTCAGGGAAAAAGCCCAATCCTGAGGATCGCCGTGCAGGAGAGAGATGACAATTAGAACCTGCTGTGCTGCGTTACCTGAAGACTTAAGCTTTAAGGCAAAAAACAACTTACAGTTATTTTTGAAATTCAGAAATTTAGCCCGATCCCCCAAAAACAAATCTGGCATGGGAATCCTAGGTTCAACAACCAGCAACCCAGCAAGATAGGTAGCAATACTCTGAACCTCAGTGGCAAGCTGATCCACATGGCCAGACAACTGTGCAAACTCCATTGAGAGAAAAAAAAATCCTCCTCAGCACCCAGAGAAAAAGAGGGAAAAAATGCAACAGACAGAAAAAAGAAAAATCTCTGACAACTCTGACAACTTTTTTCTTTCCACACTATTTTTCCATTCTGTGAGTACCATATAATTTACAGTTATGGCCGGTGATACTGTTCTGTTTCGGTAGCTGAGGAGGACAGGAACAACAGCAGGGCAGCCGAACACCTGAGATGTTGGTAACTGATGGGTTGCAGATTCCTAAACTAACGACACAACTAGAGGTAGCCGTGGAGTGTTCCTACGTTGATCCTAGATGCCTCGTCACAGCCTGAGAGATAACTACACCTAAAGGCAGAAAGATGAAAGCTATTTGCCCCGGAGCAGATCCCCAAAGAAAATAGGAAGCCCCAAACATATAATGGCGGTTAGACAAGATGAAAATACAAACATAGGCAGAAAATAGACTGAGCAAACGCTGGGGCCACAAGCTGACTAAATAGGATAGGACAGGAGAGATTACTTTCTGCAACCCAGAAAACCCTGCAAAAATCCAACAATTCTGATTACAAAAATACTGAGATCACACGATCTCGCCACCCACTAAATCAGATCTCAGTGTGAACAAAAACCAAGCCGCAGCCGCTGAAAAAACAGGAAAAAGCAAATGAGCAAATAACAGTGGCTGCAGAAAAACTGTGAGTAGCTCAGGCCCCAGGAGGGGACCTGGCTGACCTCCACAAAAGTGCAGAAAACAATGCAAAAAGCAAGCACAAAAAGAAAAGCAAAGAATATCTTATCTGAAAGCAGGAGATGCAGGCAAGACTCCAGCAAACTTCCAAATGAACCAGGAACCACAATTGAGACAAGAACAATTGATCACCGGCAACCATCATGGGAGGGAACCTCCCTTATATCAGACCAGTCCGTGATTCCAGATGGCCACAAGGGTTCAGTACTGTCTGTAACCACCAGAGGGAGCCTCTGCTCAGAAACCATCTCTAGCACATTCATAACAGTCAGGTCCCTGCTGATCTTGGCATGGCACAGGTTGCAAATGACCATTTTTTGGTTTCAGAACTCTTTTTAAATATTCCCAGGATGTGGAACACATAACCTTCCCCTTCAGTGCTGCTGGCCTTTCTCTGCATGCCAGATTCCCAGGTTTGATTGGCAACTTTGGCAACTTTGTAATCCATCACCTCATTTTCCACTGCAGCATCCTGGTCCTATTGACTTGCGGACTGACTTGTCGGTAACTGTCTCTCATAATCATCTAGCTCTTTAAACAAAATATGCCATTCCCCTCTGCTATCTTTTTGTGACTGTAGTGGCAGTAAGTTTTTTTAAAATAAATTTGTAAAAATGGTGTGTATTTTTATTTCAAATAAAGGACTTTTTTTTTGAGTGTTTTTTTATTGACAATATGACAATGAGGTTAGTAATGGAGAGGCGTTTTATAGATGCTGGGCTTGATGTCACCTGAAATTATAAAAGTGACATACTGTATACCACATAAATATGAACCCCACTTGTCAATGCCACAGAGCAAGTGGAAGAATTGGCGCATCTAATAGATGCGCCTTTTTTGGGTCGGCTGAGGGCTGCTATTTGTAGGCTGGTGGGGCCATATCCATGGCCCCTTACCAGCCTGAGAATACCAGTACCCAACTGTCTGCTTTAGCTTGGTTAGTTAACGCAGATGATGCCATCATCAGCATCACTATTCTGGTCATCTACATGCTGGAGCACAATTTTAATAGTCTGAGGGAGAAGGTGGTGTTTCAAGAGGAAGAGGAGGAAGCAGAGAAGGATGCGGAGATATACAATATCTCTAAGTTCTGTCATCCCACATGCTGTTGCCATTGGAGGGTGGATAACAGAGACTAAGGAGGCATCCTGCCTGCACCACACTATTAGCACAAACGAGTTAGATGCTGGAAAGTCGATTTCACACAGGATTCTATCTAGCTGAACTAACTGACAATAAACCGACTATCTAACTATCTGACTACTTGCAGCAGCAGAAGCAGCCTCTCTGTGCTGTTACGCTGACAAAATGGCGCAAAAACATGTCCACTTTTTATATGAAGAGGGACATGTGACTTTGTCAGCCAATGACACAAGCCCTTGTGTCTGGGTGTTGTGGATGGTTTCTGCGCAGTGATTGGCTGCCAGAATCTCCACACATTAAGTTAATAAAAAAATAAATAAATAACCATATAACGCTCCTTTGACCTCTCCCCACCCACTCCCTTCATCAAACACGTCCCCCTGCTCATCATACAGCACCACTATCCTAGGCAAAGTCCTAACTACCTTAGTAGCCAGGGTGCAGAGGTCCTTCATCTTTGCCCACTCCACAAGCATGATTTGCACCATGTCCGTACTCAGTTGGCCCAGACAATGCAAAAGAACGTACTGCACCAGGGCTCGTCGCTGCAACATGTACAGAGTGGATTTATAAACGTGTTGGCACATTGCATATCAACCGGTTAACCATTAGCACAAAAAACCTCTGTAGCGATGCAAGTCGATGACCTGTGGTGGGCAAACTGCGGAAGTGAGCACACAGTGACCATGATTTCTGCAGCAACGCATCCAGGCTGGGATAGTGGTAGAGAAATTGCTGAACTACCAGGTTGAGTACATGAGCAATGCAAGGCACGTGTGTGAGGTTGCCCCAACCTAGGGCTGCTATCAGGTTTGCATTGGTATTGCACACGGCCTTCACTGACTCCAGGTTCAGTGGAGACAGCCATTGCTCTAACTTGGCCTGGATAGCTGTCAACAACTGTTGAACTGTGTGACTGCAATCTTCCAGGCATATTTATTTAAACACTACCTGACTGCAGTGAGCCAGAGGAATGGTGGGATTCTCTATGCACTGCCAGAATGCGTGTCTCATTAAGAGAGAGGTTGAGGCGCAGGTAGAGGCCCTAGAGGAAGTGGAGGAGGCAGAAGCAGTGGAGGAAGTGTTAGCTGCAAGGTTTGTCCCACAAGCCTTGGGATTCCAAGACTTGGTGTCTAGTGGTTTAGTTCACCATCCATGGGTGTGCCATTATCAAATTTCTACTGTGGGTCAATTGATGCCACTTTTCCTGGTGTCTTCCTCTAATTTTTGGAAATGTTTGGACTCCAAGTTGGGTCACCTTCATGTGTGTTGCCTGAATGTGGCATGGCTCTCAGAGCAACAGGCCTACACCTGTCACTCATCCACCTGTTACTGATCAATGTTTAAGCTAGAAATGCTAGTCCAAGCCCTGTCCTAGACTCTGCGCAATTATATTATTTGTACTCTGGTTCAATTGATGCCACTTTTCCTGGTGTCTGCCCGTAATTTGATCTGTTTTGGCAGCTATTTGCCCCCCTGAAGATGTTATGTATGCATTTGGTTTTGTCTCCCTTTGAATTCAATGGTGTTTGGGTGTGTTTGCTGAACCGTTCGGCAAACATCGGGCCGTTTACCAGACCAAACTTTGAAAAGTTCGCTCACCTACAACGAGAACCACCATCAGTACATGAATGCGTCACCATAACCACATTTAATACATTAATACATTACAAGAACCAACATCAGTAAAGGAATATATCACCAGAACCACCATAAGCATTCAAGTACAAGAAAAAAGCTTAGTACAGCAATCAATTGCAATGTCAAGTCATCCCCATACACAAACCTACAACTCCCAGTATGGCCTTAACAATGATAAGAAGTTACTGAGAGACTACAGACCATATAGGATCTACAGAAAACAAATTAGAAAAAAACAGCCTTACCTACACCAAGTGAGGTCACAAATTCACAAGTAGGATGCAGCAGACCCCCATTATAAAGGTGGGGGAAGCACAGGTGCAAAACTCTAAAGAAAGCAGCCACTCACAAACCTACCAATTCATGGAGAGGGTGGCTGCCTAGTAAAAAATGCACATAAATGAGGCTTGAATAGAATGCCAGTCACACAGGTACATGCAATGCACAGTGCCCGGCTTACAGCCTATTAATGAAGTCCATAATAATATATCAGGCGGGCTGTCCAGCACTATATGAGTGACCTCCACAAAGACAGCAGCTCCAGTTCACCGAACCAGCAAAAAAGGGCCTGGCTGCATCCTGCAAAAATGGTAAAATGTGCAATAAAAAATGTAAAATAATGTATATGATAAGTACATTAAATGAGGTATTGGTTGATATTTTGACCAAAATAGACAAGCTCGCAGCCCACGTCAAGTGTCCTCAAGAGTCCTAACACTAAAATCAAAAACAACCACCTAAAGGACATAAATTCAAATAGCAAACCAGAAAAAAACTGCCTTACCAACACCAAATAACCAAAGTGTTCTAAATATCACCAGGCTGGCACTTCACACTAACTTAACAACACAATTGGACTTTTATATATATATATATATATATATATATATATATATATAGCCAAATGAAGAGACCCAGAGAGTAACTAGTTAAAATTCAATATTTTATTAATAATTATTAAAAATCAGGACATAAAATTCCAAAAAGGAAGGATAAATTAAATAATCGCCCAAATAGTAGGGGGGAGCACTTAGAAAACATGCTATACTGCGGTATATGTATCATCCATACTAACACTATCTCCTGGCAGTGACAATATATTACCACCTAAATCACAGCAGAAAATCACCAAATAAATGAGTATATTTTACCAAGAGATGTGATATAATTAGTGGTGACACCCGAAGTGCTGCAACCAAATGTCTCCCCCTCACCCCGATGCGCGTTTCACTTCCCGCTTCTTCCGGGGGCGTAATAGAGGTGGGCAATATGGGGTTTAAATACTGGACCAATGTAATCACGTGCGCTAACTAAATCGTGGTGTGCGGTGATCATTGGACGAATTGGTCCATCTGTTTGTATAAGGCCAGGGTGGATAAAAATCAATTATTTTTTTAAAAAAAATCAAAAAAATCGGATTTTTTTTATTTAAATCGGATTTTTTTCAATAAACTGCTTTTGGAGGAAAATATTTTACCATCCAAAGGTTCTTCCATCATGAGATAAAGCTGAGTTGTTTAACTCAGTAGAATAAAGGCTGTATATGTGTAACATTCACAATGCCATGCTCTTCCAGAGGTTTCTGTAGGATTATGGGCAGTTTCTCTCCTATATTATCACAGACGCTCGCTTTACTTACGCAGTTCTCAAAACTGAATTTGACTCTGCAGAGGTCCCAGCCTCTTCTTCACGGCAAAAATGTTACAACATGAACAGAGTTGAGAAAAAGACCTTAATCCTATTGTTCTACAAACCTATATGAATACAGAATCAACCCCTTCAGTGCCAAGTCCAAGAAGTTAGACAATATGTTTCTGATTGTTTGGAGTGGAATAGATCTGCACAACACAAGAAGAATGTGAATCTAAGTGTGAGGAGGAGGAAGGGCAAGCAGACAAAAAATGAAAGTGAAACTTTGAGCACAATACTGCAGCATAGCCACAGACAGACAAGTCTGGATCTGTTTGTGTGTACGATCTGAGGTTTATTACATTCTTTCCTTATAATGGCAGCAGGTCGTAAAAGAGACCCAGTTTGGGAATATTTTAATGAAGCTCCTTCGCCTATCGGTAAGGCAGGCATGCGTGCAAAATGCAAACAATGCAACAAAGAGATGCAAGGCCTGGTGGCGCGAATGAGGCAACATCATGAGAAGTGCGGTGATGAAGATGACCAAATAAACACTTCTGAACAGGCAGGATCTTCAGGTTGGTAAACATTTTTATTGAATCCTATTTCTAAAGACTGAACTGTCATGTGTGAGAAAAATTATATTTCTTATTATTACTGCATGTTACTGTCATTTGGTACAGTTATGAAGAAAAACAAATATTCCTTATGGGGCAGTGCTGTGTTGTGTACAATAAGCAGAAATTGTATAAACAATAAAATAACAGCATTGACTTTTTTTGTTTAGGGGAATTCATGGATTCTGGAAACTATCCACCTCCAAGATCACCATCATCCTGTTCTACAGTTTCAGAGTTATCCATCCAGGATAGTGCTTCATTAGCAGCAGCATCATCATCAGACACCCACAGCCACATATCACCATCACCCAAAAGGAAAAAAAAACCTTTACCTCCTGGAACCACCATAGATAGGTTTGTGATAAGAACTAGCAGATTAGAAAAAGAGTTGATTGATGAAAAAATTGCCCAGTTTATTTATGCAACGAACTCTTCTTTCCGTCTGATTGAGAACCCACATTTCATTAATATGGTTCAGTCACTGAGACCAGGATACAGTCCACCCAGCAGAGCTGATGTTGCAGGGAAACTGCTGGATCAAGTGTATGACAGAGAAATGGAGCAATGTGCAACAGCTCTGGAGGGTAAAATTGTTAACCTAAGTATTGATGGGTGGAGTAATGTCCACAATGATCCTATTGTATGTGCTTGTATAACAACAGAAGAAGGTAAAGTCTTCCTTGCACAAACAACTGATACGTCAGGAAATGCACACACAGCAGAATACTTACAAGAAGTGGCAGTAAAAGCTATAACAACATGTGAACAAAAATTCAAATGTCTAGTACACAGTTTGGTCACTGACAATGCTGCAAACGTATCCAAGATGAGAAGAAATTTAGAAGAGCAGGGAGGGAATACAAAGCTAATAATAACATATGGTTGCAGTGCTCATTTGCTGCACCTCTTAGCCAAAGACTTAAGTGTTCCAGAAATAAAGGCTAATGTTGTTGAAATTGCCAAATACTTCCGTAATAATCATTTTGCTGCAGCAGCTCTGAAAAGGATGGGTGGAACCAAGCTAATGCTCCCACAAGATGTTAGATGGAACTCTGTGGTGGACTGTTTTGAGCAGTATATCAAAAACTGGCCTATTCTGATGACACTTTGTGAAGAAAATCAAGATAAAATAGATGGCACTGTCACGGCCAAAATCCTCAACATTGGGCTTAAGAGAAATGTTGAACATATGCTGAGCTTCCTGAAACCCATCTCTCAAGCTTTAAACAAAATACAGAAAAATAGCTGTTTTATTGCGGATGCTGTTGAAATTTGGAAGGAACTGAGTGAACACTTAAAAACAGAACTACACATGGACAGAATTAAATTACAAGCAGTAAACAAACGAATGGGACAAGCACTGACTCCAGCTCATTTTTTGGCAAATATTGTCAATATCCAATATCAGGGTCAAAACCTAAGTGCTGAGGAAGAGGAGTTAGCTATGACATGGGTATCCAGCAATCATCCATCTTTAATGCCAACTATAATAAACTTCAGAGCTAAGGGGGAACCATTCAAGAAATATATGTTTGCTGAAGATATTTTAAGGAGGGTCACACCAGTAAACTGGTGGAAGTCACTTAAGCGCTTGGATTTAGAGACTGTTCAAGTAATGATTTCACTTTTAACAGCAGTAGCTTCTTCTGCAGGCATTGAAAGAATATTCTCTTCCTTTGGACTCATTCATTCTAAATTGAGAAATCGGTTGGGACCCAATAAAGCAGGAAAGCTTGTTTTTCTTTTCCAGATTATGAATAGAAACAAAGAAGAAGATGATGATGAAGATGACGACGAGTGAGCTACAGAGGACAGCAGGGACAGTAGTATTTAAGTTTTTCATGTGTCGGCTGGGCTGACAGTCTAAGTTTCTTAAAATATATATATATTTTGTTTAGCCAAATTAGTTAACAAACATGGATGTTTGTTTAAGCAAATAACTTATGCTGTAATGTTGTTATTGTTTCAGTTGAATAAATCTATTTAAATTGTTATTAAGGTCAGGATTATTTTTCTCCTTCCTAAGTACAACAGAACAGTGGTGTCCAAATATGAATGATTAACCCATTAAACTGGGGAGAAAAAAGTAATATAAAAATTGATTCTAAAAATCTTCATCTACTTGCATGTTAAAGTAGCAAGAACTAGTTTAGGTAGAAACTTTGATTTAAATCACTGATTTAAATCAAGCCTTACTGACTAGTGATTTAAATCATGATTTAAATCGTGATTTAAATCAGTTTGATTTAAATCAAATCCACCCTGTATAAGGCGCATGAAGCTATCCCCACTTCCTGATTTTAAACGTCACTTCCGGACATGAGCCCACTGGAACGCTTGCTGACACGCAAGCTGTCCCACATATGGGCACTCCCGGAAGTGTATAGGAATGGGGTCAAGCGCATGCGCTCCAACAGATGACCATTATGTTGATCCTAAAGAGCTACTAAAAATAAATATTCTATTTCAACCGCTATATGTCTTTTTAATTACAAAGGGAAATATATTTATAAGAGGATTTTTCTAGAAAATAATAACTCTAAACAGAATTTCCTGCCGTCATAACATACACTGTAACCAATTATATTATCGTCAGCAAAAAAAATGGAAAATAAGAAAAACTTTTTTTACAGAATCTAAGTTAAACATACATACACTATGTATAAGTGTTAAAACATTGTGCACAAGGTAATATACAAAATAGTACAATATACAGAAAATTCCATCATTAAATATATTTCTGAATAAATTTAAAGTGACAGTGCACTATAATAAAAATGTTTAAAAAATTCTATAACATTTTTTTATAATTAAACTATTGATTCAATATACTTAAATAATTTATGTGCTCAATATACAAATATATCAATTAAAGTGCACGTGACTAAGTAAATAGTGCCATATAACTCTATATTCCCAATCACACCTGATTGCCCTTAGCTGCATTATTTATTCAGTGCAATGGGTCTGCTCCAGACGTAGTCTGCTCCACATATTTCAAATCCCATATTTCAAATTACAGATTTCTAATTACACTACTGTGAATTAGACTAGAATTCTAGAATGCATTTGGCCACACATCAATCCTACAGCATTGTCATCATCACCTTGTGACTGAGATGTTCTTCTGTTCCCACAGGTATGAAAACCCCAGCTTTTCTATGCTCCTGAATGCATCATGTATATTGCTTTGTTAATGGTATGAAAACCCCAGCTTTTCTATGCTCCTGAATGCATCATGTATATTGCTTTGTTAATGGTATGAAAACCCCAGCTTTTCTATGCTCCTGAATGCATCATGTATATTGCTTTGTTAATGGTATGAAAACCCCAGCTTTTCTATGCTCCTGAATGCATCATGTATATTGCTTTGTTAATGGTATGAAAACCCCAGCTTTTCTATGCTCCTGAATGCATCATGTATACTGCTTTGTTAATGGTATGAAAACCCCAGCTTTTCTATGCTCCTGAATGCATCATGTATATTGCTTTGTTAATGGTATGAAAACCCAGCTTTTCTATGCTCCTGAATGCATCATGTATATTGCTTTGTTAATGGTATGAAAACCCCAGCTTTTCTATGCTCCTGAATGCATCATGTATATTGCTTTGTTAATGGTATGAAAACCCCAGCTTTTCTATGCTCCTGAATGCATCATGTATATTGCTTTGTTAATGGTATGAAAACCCCAGCTTTTCTATGCTCCTGAATGCATCATGTATATTGCTTTGTTAATGGTATGAAAACCCCAGCTTTTCTATGCTCCTGAATGCATCATGTATATTGCTTTGTTAATGGTATGATTTGCTCACCCATCTTCCTGTGCACATAATTGTACTCCATACTTCTTATCTTCACCACACATCTGAGTGGTCTGTGTAACACCTACCCCCTTTTATGACCTTTCCTTAACTCTGTGCATTTGGCCTGAGCAGTCCCAGCCCACTTCCCAATCACACCTGATTGCCCTTAGCTGCATTATTTATTCAGTGCAATGGGTCTGCTCCAGACGTAGTCTGCTCCACATATTTCAAATCCCATATTTCAAATTACAGATTTCTAATTACACTACTGTGAATTAGACTAGAATTTGACTGGAATTTGGCTGCAAGGTAACATAATTTAAAACCACTATGTTTCATTTTCTTATCACTTTCACCCCCATCCTCCTTTCTTTCTTCCTATCCCCTGTAATCCCCCCACCTAGTAAGGAATTAGTAATTTCCCCCTCCATTCTCCCCAGCCATCTCACCTTTCCCACAGAACTGTTCCTCCACATACAATCCTTTTCACCAAGACACACACGGCCACACCATGGCTTATCCTGCTCTCACCTTCTAACGCTCTGTCTGCTACTCCTCATCGCTGGCGATGTATCCCCAAATCCTGGCCCTCCTCATCACATCCCCACACTCATTTCTAACACCCTGCCACGATCTTCCACACGTTTTTGCAACCCTGTCAACCTCATACCTATCCATCCACACCCACCTCCCCCAGTCCCCCTACCCGGAGCACTATGGAACGCACGCTCCGTCTGCAATAAACTGTCATTTGTCCACGACCTCTTTATCACCAACAAACTCTCCTTCCTTGCCATCACTGAAACCTGGCTCACCCCCTCTGACACAGCCTCTCCAGCTGCGCTCTCCTATGGCGGATTTCATCTTTCTCACACCCCTCGCCCCAGCAACAAACGTGGTGGAGGAGTTGGCTTACTCCTGTCTGATACCTGCTCCTTTACCCTATTCAAATTCCACCCTCCGCTGCTATTCCCTCGTTCGAAGTGCACTCCGTCCGCATCTATTCCCCCTCCAACCTCCAACTGGCTGTCATTTACCGCCCCCCGGAACTAGCCATCTCCACCTTTCTCGACCACTTCACCACCTGGCTACTCCATTTCCTCTCTGCTGACATCCCCACCATCATCATGGGCGATTTCAACATCCCCATTGACACTTCCACCCCGGCTACCTCTAAACTTCTTTCGCTCACAGCTTCCCTTGGCCTCACTCAATGGTCCTCTGTGGCCACTCACAAAGGCGGTCACACGCTGGACCTTATCTTCACCCGTCTCTGTTCCCTCACTAATCTCACTAACTCCCCACTCCCCCTGTCTGACCACAACCTACTGACATTCTCTTCCCTCTCCTCTGTTAGTACGCATCCCCCACTCCACAAACTCACCCACCCTCGCAGAAATCTCAAACACCTCAATTTACAATCGCTCTCTGAGTCCCTCCTCCCTCTCACAGACATAGCCTCACTTAATGACACAGATGCTGCTGCCACATTTTATAACACCACAATAAAAACCACACTTGATTCGGCCGCCCCCCTCATGCAGAGCAAAACTCGTACAATCAACAGGCAGCCCTGGCTGACCGGCCTGACCAAAGAACTGAGACGGGCTTCCAGGGTTACCGAGCGGAGATGGAAGAGAACCCACTCCATCGAGCACTTCAACGCATACAAGCAGTCCCTTGCCAGCTTCAAGTCCACGCTCTCTGCCGCAAAACAAACTTACTTTGCATCTCTCATATCCTCCCTGTCTCACAACCCTAAACAGCTCTTCAACACTTTCAATTCTCTACTCCATCCCACAGCACCTCCTCCCTCTCCTCTCATTTCTGCCGAAGACTTTGCCTCCTTCTTTAAGCAAAGATTGATACTATCAGAGAAGGCTTTGGCCCGCAGCCCCCAATGCCCCTCTTAGCCACTCAGCCCTGTTCTTCCAAAACCAGCTTCACCACCATGACAGAAGATCAGCTCTCCACTCTCCTGTCAAGATCACACCTCACCACTTGCGCGCTTGACCCACTCCCGTCCCACCTCATCCCTAACCTTGCCACAGTCTTCATCCCTACTCTCACACACCTCTTCAACCTTTCACTTACAAATGGTGTCTTTCCTTCATCCTTCAAACATGCCTCAATCACCCCGATCCTCAAAAAGCCCTCCCTCGACCCATCCTCAGCGTCTAGCTATCGCCCGATATCTCTTCTCCCCTTCGCCTCAAAACTACTGGAACAGCATGTATATCTTGAACTGTCCTCCCACCTTTCCTCCTGCTCCCTCTTTGACCGGTTACAATCAGGCTTTCGACCGCATCACTCAACTGAAACTGCCCTAACTAAAGTCACCAACGACCTACTAACCGCCAAGAGCAAGCGACACTACTCTGTCCTCCTTCTCCTGGACCTGTCTTCTGCCTTTGATACCGTAGACCATTCCCTCCTCCTACAGATTCTCTCATCTCTTGGCATCACAGACTTGGCCCTATCCTGGATCTCATCATACCTAACAGACCGAACTTTTAGTGTCTCCCTCTCACACACCACCTCCTCACCTCGCCCCTGTCTGTCGGTGTTCCCAAGGCTCAGTCCTAGGACCCCTACTCTTCTCCATCTACACCTTCGGCCTGGGACAGCTCATAGAATCCCATGGCTTGCAGTATCACCTCTACGCCGATGACACGCAGATCTACCTATCTGGACCTGACCTCACCTCCCTACTGACCAAAATCCCACAGTGTCTGTCTGCTATCTCAGCCTTCTTTTCTGCTCGCTTTCTCAAACTGAACATGGACAAAACAGAATTCATCATCTTTCCCCCACCTCATTCTACCCCTCCACCAGGCCTATCCATCAATGTCAATGGCTGCTCGCTTTCCCCAGTCCCACATGCTCGGTGCCTTGGGGTGATCATCGACTCTGCCCTCTCTTTCAAACCACATATCCAAGCCCTCGCCACCTCCTGCCGCCTCAAACTCAAAAATATTTCCCGGATCCGCTCATTCCTCAACCATGAAACCACAAAAACACTAGTGCACGCCCTTATCATCTCCCGCCTCGACTACTGCAACCTCCTACTGTCTGGCCTCCCCTCTAGCACTCTGGCACCACTCCAGTCCATCCTACACTCTGCTGCACGACTAATCCACCTGTCTCCCCGCTATTCCCCAGCCTCCCCCCTATGCCAGGCCCTTCACTGGCTTCCTATTGCTCAGAGGCTCCAGTTCAAAACCTTAACCATGACATACAAAGCCATCCACAACCTTTCTCCTCCATACATCTGTGACATGGTCTCCCGCTACCTACCTACACGCAACCTTCGATCCTCTCAAGATCTCCTTCTCGACTCCCCCCTCATCTCTTCTTCCCACAACCGCATACAAGACTTCTCCCGGGCTTCCCCCATACTCTGGAACTCCCTGCCGCAAAACATCAGACTTTCACCAACAACGGAGACCTTCAAGAAAAACCTGAAGACCCACCTGTTCCGACAAGCCTACAACCTGCAATGATCCTCAGTCTACTGAACCATCGCACGACCAGCTCTACCCTCTCCTAGTGTATTCTCACCCATCCCTGTAGACTGTGAGCCCTCGCGGGCAGGGTCCTCTCTCCTTCTGTACTTGTGTGTCCCTTGTCTAGCACATGTTTATTGTATCTGTCTATATTTTTCCCTTTTCATATGTAAAGCGCCATGGAATAAATGGCGCTATATAAATGTATAATAATAATAATAATAATAATAATAATAATAATATGAAAAAAATAATACTATAATACACATTATAGAGTAATAATATTACATAGTGTCCACTTTATACCATAGTGATTAAATCATTATAAAGGCCTTAAAATAAAAAAACAATAAATAATAAATAAAAAATAATAAATATAAAAATTAATAGAAAATATAAATCAAAAAATGACGATCCATGGCAACCGGCAGGAGTCCATAGGCAATGTTCTGCAATCACTCCATCAGTGCCCTGGGTGAACAGTTGTGTGCCTGGCCGCTGTTGATACAGGAATCCACCTTCCGAGCCATGTGTTTGTCTGACTGGCCTGATAATGGTGTGAAAGCTCCCTGTTCCTCCTCTTCCTCCTGTGCCACTACCTCAACCATCATCGCCTGAAGCTTTTATTTCAAGGAGGCATAGAAGTGGGACAGTAATGCTGATGATGGCGTCATGAGTGCTGGCCTTGCTCATGGAGTGCTCGAAGCAACACAACAAGGCACCCATGTCCCGCATGGAGGCCCACTCGTTGATGGTGAAGTGGTGCAATTCCGCAATGCGACTCATCCGTGCGTGCTGCAGCTGAAACTCCACTATCGCCTGCTGCTGCTACTGTCTCTCCAGCTTATGCAAGATGGAGTTCCACCTTGTGGGTACGTTGCATATGAGGTGGTGAGTGGGAAGGCAGAAGTGATGGTGCATTGGAGACAGTTGATCAGCAGCAGGGTGAGAACACCCAAAGAGCGTACAGATGGCCGGCACTTGCTACAGCATCTACGACATCTCTTTGCAGGTAGCCAGGTGGCTCTGTTGCTTGGGAGTGAAAGAGGCTGAGACTGAAGCAGAAGAAGGAGCAGGAGAAGTCTCAGATGTTTCCTGGTTTTTCAGGTGTGTGCTCCATTGCAGCTCTTGCTTTGCATTCAGATGCCAAGTGGTGCTCAGATTAAGAACATTTATGCCTCGCTTCAGTCTATGATATCACAGCAAGCAAACCACCAGTATCTTGTCATAGCACATTGCCTGAAGAAAAACCATGGCAGAGAGCTCCTTTGAGCTGGCTTTGGTGTGCTCAGTTTGTCGACATGGTGTACAGTAGCAGCCAACATACTAGTTAGGAGCCGGCAGCTGTGCTTTTGCACCCTGCTTCCTCTTTTGCTTTGCAGATGGGGAAGTGTGACCACCACCTCTTCCTCCAAATTGCCCATGTCAGTTGGATAGCGTTCACTCCACGTGGGGTCTAGGATCTTATCATCCCCCCACATGATCTTCCACTCAGTCCTCACCCCTGCTCTCCTTGTCAGTTTGCACAAAGCAGCATACCACAGCAGTTGGCAAATGTGTTTCATCATCATCTGAGATATGCTGTGGTAGTCCACTGACTATTATCACCACCCCTCCCATATACTCCTCCTCAAACAGAACAAATGGTTGGGCTTCAGATCACTCAATATTTTCCCCTTGTGGGGCATCGGCAGGTGAATGGCTCACAGAACCACAGCCAGAGGAGTCATCAAAAAGCAGAAGTGACTGCTGCATGACTTGGGGCTTCTTGCCTAATTTGCAAGGGGGTGAGGTGGAAGACAGATGCCCATGGACCACATGTGCAAACTCTGTGCTTTCAGCAGGGATTGGGTGGAAACAAAGCAAGGAACTAGAGGCATTTTCAGCCATCCAATCAAAAAGCACCTCTACTTGTTCTGGCCTCACCATTCATTCTATGAAATGACGCAGATCATCCTGTCGCCTCCGTACACCAGCAGAAGGTGTTTCATTTCGGTGCGTAGCAGGCACAGATCGACCAAGTTCTCTCCCTGCAGCAGCTACACCACCACCAGCAGCACCATTGCCAAGTCCCCTATTTGATGCTCTCCTCATTTTTTACACCACAAAAAAGTGCAGAGTATTACACGGTTTTTATACAGAGAAAAAGTGGCCAGCAGAATATTACATTGTATGCAGAATGTGCCCAAAGAGCCTGTTTTCAGAGTACCCTTAACTAGGCTATTTTGCAGAGTACCCCCAAAGAGGCTGTTTTCAGAGCACCCCTACAACGGCTGTTGTGCAGAGTACCCCCACAGAGGCTGTTTTCAGAGTACCCCCACAGAGGCTGATTTTAGAGTACCCCAAAGAGGCAGTTTTGCAGAGTACCCCCAAAACAAAACAGTGTTGGCTACCTCCTGCTCCGCCTCTTCCACGTCCACCTCCAACTCCTAAACCTCCTCCTCCATTTAGACCTGCTCCTCCTGGTTCAAGATTATTATTTTTTTAATTTTATGTTAATTTAAGTCATTTCCCTTTCCATATTTGGTTGCAGGGCAATTGTCCTGCTCTTACCCCCATTTTGCTTTCTTTTGCATCACTTTACTACCACCATTTTACAGATATAGCTCACAAAAACCTTTACCTACATATTGGTAAATACAATTAACCCCTTCACCCCCAAGGGTGGTTTGCACGTTAATGACCGGGCCAATTTTTACAATTCTGACCACTGTCTCTTTATGAGGTTATAACTCTGGAACGCTTCAACGGATCTTCGCGATTCTGAGATTGTTTTCTCGTGACATATTGTACTTTATGTTAGTGGTAAAATTTCTTCCATATAACTTCCGTTTATTTATGAAAAAAAATGCAAATATGGTGAAAATTTGGAAAATTTAGCAATTTTCAAACTTTGAAATTTTATTCCCTTAAAACAGAGAAATATGTCACAGAAAATAGTTAACAAATAACATTTCCCACATGTCTACTTTACATCAGCACAATTTTGGAACCAAAATTTTTTTTTTTACGAAGTTATAAGGGTTAAAAGTTGACCAGCAATTTCTCATTTTTACATCAAAATGTACAAAGCCATTTTTTTTAGGGACCACCTCATATTTGAAGTCACTTTGAGGGGTGTATATAGCAGAAAATACCCAAAAGTGACACCATTGTAAAAACTACACCCCTCAAGGTACTCAAAACCACATTCAAAAAGTTTATTAACCCTTCAGGTGCTTCACAGGAGCTGAAGCAACGTGGAAGGAAAAAATGAACATTTTACTTTTTAGTCA
The DNA here is from genome assembly GCA_033576555.1 of Oophaga sylvatica. Lineage (NCBI taxonomy): Eukaryota > Metazoa > Chordata > Amphibia > Anura > Dendrobatidae > Oophaga > Oophaga sylvatica. The sequence goes on from JARQOD010002382.1 coordinate 35,845, forward strand.
CAAAAATGATCTTTTACAAACATTTTTTTATATTCACAAGGGAAAAAGGAGAAAATGGACCGATAAAGTTGTTGTGCAATTTCTCCTGAGTACGCCAATACCCCATATGTGAGGGAAAACCACTGTTTGGGCGCACGGCAGGGCTCGGAATGGAAGGAGTGCAGTTTGACTTTTCCAAACCAAAATTGGCTGGAATTGAGAACGGACGCCATGTCGCGTTTGGAGAGGCCCTGATATGCCTATACAGTGGAAACCCCCCACATGTGACCCCATTTTGGAAACTAGACCCCCTAAGGAACTTATCTAGATTTGTTGTGAGCACTTTGAACCCCCAAGTGCTTCACGCAAGTTTATAATGTAGAGTCATGAAAAAAAAAAATCATATTTTTTCAACAAGCATGATGTTTTAGTCCCCAATTTTTTATTTTCCCAAGGGTAAGAGGAGAAATTGGACCACAAAAGTTGTTGTCCAACTTGTCCTGAGTACGCTGATACCCATATGTGGGGGGGGAACCACTGTTTGGGCGCACGCAGGGGTCAAAAGGGAAGGAGCGCCGTTTGACTTTTCCAAACCAAAATTGGCTGGAATTGGGAACGAACGCCATGTCGCGTTTGGAGGGCCCCTGAATGTGCCTAAACAGTGGAAAAACCCCCCCCATGTGACCCATTTTGGAAACAGACCCCCTAAAGGAACTTACTAGATGTGTGGTGAGCACTTTGAACCCCAAGTGCTTCACGCAAGTTTGTAATTTGAGCCTTTAAGAAAAAAAATCATAATTTTTTCCACAAGCATGTGTTTTTCCCATTTTTATTTTCCCAAGGGTAAGAGGAGAAATTGGACACAAAAAATTTTTGTCCCAATTGTCCTGGTAGCTGATACCCCCTAGTGGGGGGGGAAACCCCGTTTGGGCGCACGGCAGGGGTCGAAAGGGAAGGGCGCCCTTTTCTTTCCCCAAAAAAATTTGGGTGGAATTGGGAACCCCAAGCCATGTCGCGTTTGGAGGGGCCCGTGGCCTAACCGTGGAAACCCCCCCTGTGACCCCCCTTTTTGGAAACAGACCCCCTTTTTAAGGGGAAATTACCCAATTGGGTGAGCATTTGAACCCCAAAGGGTTCACGAAGTTTGTAAGTAGAGCCTGGAAAAAAAACATATTTTTTCAAAGCATGAGTTTTAGTCCCCAATTTTTTATTTTCCCCCGGTAAAAAAAGAAATTGGACAAAAAAATTTTTTGTCCAAATTGTCCCGAGTCGCTGATACCCCATATGTGGGGGGGAACCATGTTTGGGCGCAGGGAGGGCTCGAAAGGGAAGGGGGCGCCGTTTGCTTTTCCCCAAAAAAATTGGCTGGAATTGGGAACGAACGCCATGTCGCGTTTTGGAGGGCCCCCGTTGCCCCAACTGGAAACCCCCACATGTGACCCCATTTTGGAAATGACCCCCTAAAGGGAAATTACCCAGGTGTGGGAGCACTTTTTAACCCCAAGTTTCCACCCAAATTTGTAAAGTAGAGCCCTGTTCATATTTTTTTCCAAAGTGATGTTTTAGCCCAATTTTTTATTTTCCCCAAGGGAAGAGGGGAAATTTGGCCCCCAAAAGTTGTTGTCCAACTTTTCCCGGGACCTGATACCCCCTATGTGGGGGGACCCACTGTTTTGGGCGCACGCAGGGCTCCAAGGGAGGAGCGCCGTTTGATTTTCCCCAAACCAAAAAAGGTGGGAATTGGGGCGAACGCCATGGCGTTTGGAGGGCCTGATGTGCCTAACCCGTGGAAACCCCCCACATTTACCCCCTTTGGAAACTAGACCCCCCAAGGAACTTACCCGTGTGTGGTGAGCACTTTGAACCCCCAGTGTTCACAAGTTTTAAAGTGGCGTGAAAAAAAAAAATTATTTTTTCCACAAAAATGATTTTTTATCCCCCAATTTTTTTTTTTTCCAAAGGGTAAAGGAGAAATTGGACCAAAAGTTGTTGCCAATTTTTCCCGAGACGTATACCCCCCTATGTGGGGGGAAAACCCCTGTTTGGGCGCACGGCAGGGCTCGGGAAGGAAGGGCGGTTTTCTTTAAAAAAAA
>JARQOD010002382.1:38016-78643 GCA_033576555.1 Oophaga sylvatica
CCCCTCTCTTCCCACTCCCCTGTAGCGGTGGGATATGGGGTAATAAGGGGTTAATATCACCTTGCTATTGTAAGGTGATATTAAGCCTGGTTAATAATAGAGAGGCGTCAATAAGACGCTTATCCATTATCCATTATAAGTTAATAAAGGGTTAAAAAACAACACACGCATAAGAATAAATTATTTTAATGAAATAAAACACAACACGGTTTTCATATCTTTATTATACGCTCAGATCCAAGCGACGCCCTCGATCTCCTGTAATAAAACGTAAAAAAATAAACAACCGTATACTCCCTGTCCGACGCAGTCCAATTAATAACGAGTGTCCCACGACGGTCTCCCCTATAGAACAGTGACATCAGGTGATGCCACTGCACTGTAGGGCCTCCCAGTGATGCACTGACAGGAGACAATGGCTCCTGCAGTGCATCACTGAGGTTACCTGAGTTCATTTTCTCACTTTATGGCAATGTTGCGTGGGAATTTTCTCACCCAGCATTGCCGTGAGAGAATGAATGGAAGTGATGTCATTCTCTCCCGGCAGCAGAGCGATACACAGATCGATGGCGTCGGGGAATAGGTGAGTATATACTCTATGTGTTGTATGTCATGTGTATGTTATATGTTCTGTGTGTCATGTGTATGTTATATGTTCTGTATGTCATGTATGTGTTTTTTGTTTTTTTTTACATTCAGCATATTAGCCGGATGATGGGACTACTACTGTCCCATCATTGGCTAATGTGTCAGTCACTGTCACTGTAGCAGGCATCGCCGGATGGGACTTGTAGTCCCATCCGACGATGCCTGCATACGCGGAGACACACACAGCCCGGCACACCGCCGCACATACACCGATCACGCACACAGCCCCGCACATATACCGATCACGCACACAGTCCCGCACACCGCTGCACATACACCGATCACGCACACAGCCCCGCACATATATCGATCACGCACACAGCCCCGCACACCGATCACGCAGACACCGGCACACAATCACCACCCACACACATAGCGCCGCACACTATACATGCCCACGCACCGCCCACACACATAGCGACGCACACTATACACGCCCACACTCGGCCCACACACTTCCCTCCTCCCGAACTGCAGCGGTTTCACCTGCACCAAAACTGCAGATCTTTTTTAGACCTGCGGTTTTGCTGCGGAAGTGCCCGACTCAATGCAAGTCAATGAGCGCAGAAACGCTGCAGTTCCGCACAAAGAATTGACATGCTGCGGAAAATAAAGCGCAGTGAAACCGCACATTTTTTTTCGCAGCATGTGCACAGCAGACCTGCGGTTCCCATTGGATTACATTGGTAGTGCACTGTGCTACGGGTTGGATGCGTTTCCGCACGTTGAAAAACGCAGCGGAAACGCATCTAAAACGCAAAGTGTGCACAAGGCCTAAAGCTGCACAACATTTAGCAAAGTTTGTATATGTTTACAGTGTTTAAGAATTAGACAGTATTGATGAATATGTCCCAATATATTTTCTCCCTATGGAACCAGTTCACAGGGGGGTTGATATTCGAATCTTCTTATTCTGGACACACATGCTTACTAAACGTGATTTCATAAGAAGTCATTCTAATAGTATTTTTTGTAGGATTTGAAAACATGACCCAATAATTACAAGAAAACAGTGATTAACTAATCCACCTTACATCCCACATTTAAAATGTCATGTATGAGACAAAATGAGCTTCAGGATTAGAAATTCAAATGTCATAGAAAAATAGCTTTGTCAAACTAGAAAAAGGTAAAAGCTCTTGCCTCTGTTATGATTTTTTTTTACTTCCTTGCCATCTCTTCTGTTTGATCATTTATTCTATCTAATAATAGTTTCTCATTTATGTTTATAAAGTAAGATTAACTGTTAGCTAAGCAAACTTGCAAGATCATCTCTTTTGGCAATTTCAATTTTTCGATGTTAATTAAAAAGTTCAATATTTGCTTTAAGTTAAATGTGAGAACAAAATACTTTAATAATTAAAGAAAACTATGCAATAAAGATAAGAAACAAGTCTAAAGAAGAACACTACTCCTGACTCTGGGATTTCTTGAAATATGCTCATTTTTCCATTAATATATTGACCTTGGATTTATGTATTTATAATTAAAAGGGAAAATGCTTTGACGTTATTATATTTGAAAAAAAGTGTTAAATCTCTTAAGAAAATCTTACAGTATAATAAATTATAACATAAGTAGTGGCATCACTTAAAGCCATTAGGTCCCCTCAGTATAATTTATAGTAATGAGAAAGTTGATAGTCACTTGGCCTCTATTCACTTTTGCACCTGTTGCTTGAGAATTGAGTGAAAAATGACATTTCCAGCTGGCCCGCTCCATTCACATTGCTCATGTTCAACCCCTGAAAGGCCGCCGTCTTCAAAGAGTCATCATTTTATTTTTCCTGTCGATATACCTATATGAGGGCTTATTTTTATGGAACTAGTTGTAGTTTTGAATGACACCATTCACTTTGCCATACAACACCAGAAGTAGCCGAAACGTGCGTAGAGGCAGGCACCATCACCCACCAGAGGTAATGTTTATACCATCTTGACCTCCTTTTATAGCTCTTCACACTCCTTCAGGAGAACGTTTTTCCAGTAGGATTTTTTTTTTTTATGTATTACCTTGTGAAGTATGTTATATCATCAATTCATATGTACAATCTCGGTATAACGTGTGGTGGGGTAGTTGGTGCCATATTTTTGGCTTCCCACTTTTTAATAACTTTGTCTGTTTTTTTTTTTTTTGGTAAATAAAATTTTGTACTTTTCATTATTATTGGTTCTTGCGTACATTTTTTTTTCTTTCTGATTCTATTACATTGTACTGAACTTTATATATGTCCTTTTAGCTAGGCACTTTATTAGTATTTTTTGACACACTGGATCTTGCTTATTTTGATTTGATGCCTTAATTTTTTTCCCAACTTCCTGTAAATGTACTGTAAAATGGGAAAATAAACTCCATGTGAGATGAAATGGTGAAGAAAAAAATGCAATTACACCACTGCCTTTTGGAATTTGTTTCTACAGCATTCATTCTGTAGTAAAAAATGACCCTGAAACACACAGATTATGGTGATGCCAAACTCAAATAGATTTTTATTTAAGTCAGGAAAGTAAATTCAGAATTTAGTAAAAGAAAAAAAAGAAAAAAATTGATTTGAGTCGCCATTTTTCAAGAAGTAACCTTCCAATTGTGAGCACTTGTCTTTCTAAGGCTGATGGTTTATTGATATCAATTTGAGCTACTCATGATGTTTTGATCGCTGTTGATTGTATTATTTTAGGGAGGTTTAGTGATTGAAAATAAACCCAAGATTCACAGTTTTAATCAATTATTGAGCTCAGTAGCTCTGCTGATTTAGATGACACAAACCATTGAGCTCAGTGATTGGCTGCAGTGGTGATGTTTTCTGTAGGCCTGACGTTACAGGCCACTGATGCAGCCTAAAAACAGATTTGGGGCAGCCTCAGGGCCAACACTGGACCTAGAGAGAGTACTATTTGTTTTTTTATTAGTTTCAGATCATTTGGGAACCACTTTCCTAAAAGTGGATAACCCCTTTAATAACAAGAAACACTGCGGTTCACAACTTTTGCTCAATCACGATCAATTAACTGCTAGTTTGATCCCATGGGAAAAAGCATGTTAACGTTGAATGAATAGAATTAAAAACAAAACAAAAACATGATAAATGTTTTCCAAACAGATAGCCCTTTGATTGCCATTTTTTCTGCTTCCTGTTTTTGTTTGTGCATTAGAAAATAGAAAAAGAAATGACACATGTCAAACATATACTGTATACATGGAAGAGAAACCGATGAAAAACAGACCATCATAAGGATTGAAAACAGTCCATGTTTTGCAGACACAACAAATGGATGTGTGAATAGGGTCTTACCAATACATTTGGTATACTTTTCAAATGTAACCAACAAAGTTTTTGTGTAACCAAAAATTTAATAATCCAGTACCTTTGATGTGCTGTTGATGCTGAGATCACGTCTGTCATAAGAGCAGAAAACCATATGTGACAGAGTGGGTAAGTCAGTGGGGTCCATCATGGTGTCCATCACGTTGACATGAACTATGTGTGACATTATTCTTCTATCAAAAATGACTGAATAGAAAATGAATTCCTCAAGCAGCTATAAGTTCAGCTCAAACTAAACTATCTAAATGGAAATCTGTAGACGGAACACTATTCTGGAATAGTTACATTTACTTAGTTTGAGTTATTGGTAAAGATTTGTTTTACAGACACTAGGCTAACTATCCAAGTGTATATTCTCTGATCCTTTTTCTAAATGACTAACATAAAGGAATACTTTGTATTCAGCTCAACTAGAAAGTTTAATACAACATATAATGTAAGATTATAATTTTTGCTTTAGCATCAGTGTCAAGTTTAGGAAGCTTTGAAATATTTTTTTTTTGCAGAAACTCAGTCCAAATTATATTCACGTATTTATCTAGTAATAACCTATATCCAGAAACCCCATCATCTTTTTGTTCAATTTGATACAGGTAAATTAGGTGAATAGTCAGAGTTGACAGTGTGAATCACCTGAATACCAAATAGGTATAAGTGAGAGTGGTCTTATCTGATATAGAATTGTACAAAGGGAAAAAAAATGTAACAATACTGTTCCTCATCTGAGCAAAAGAAATGCTTAGAATATTTCAGGGGATAGTCAAGAACATTATACTAAAGAGCTTGTTCATCTACTTTATATTTTTTTTTAAATGGTGTCAAATGGTATAATTATACATCGGTCTTAAGGTTGAGAAAAAGCCTAGAAAAGGAATTTATAATTAATAAAATAAATAATTAAAAGAACAAGACACCCTACTAAAGACCTTATTCCTATGGCTATATGAAAAACATACTTTTATTGATAAGCATTTAAATGAAAACAACTGAATGGGTCAAAATACAAGAGAAATCAAGCTGCGTGAATGTCATTGACATATTTTATTGCCCTCAGCAAAGAGAAAGAAAACAATCTAGTACATATAAAAATCCTTTCAGTGGCAAACAAAAATAAAGCAATTATTTTACAAAATAAGCTTTTAAGACTACTTGGATTTCTTCATCAGGAATGGGATTACAAAATAACTGAAGAAACACACAGACACATACCCACATATATAAATGAAAAAAGTGATTTATTCCAAGCCCAAGGTACATGTCATTTCACCTTCAATAATGATCAATTTCAATAGAATAAAATGAGGCTATGGACATCTTTATAAAGAAATAGTCATCATCCAAGAATTTACTTTAATTATCCACATAATTATAAATGCTGAGTATATTTTGTATATTATTCATGCAGCAAAAGTGTCAAAGTTCTATACTGTGCATTCAGTGAGCTTAGTAGGTCTAAATCCTGAAGTCTGATTTCCTTTCCTGGACATATAAAACATGGACAGTGGAATGCTGAGTATGGTGTCCTATATGTGTTTACAGGGCTGCATATACAGGGTGGGCTAGTTATATGGATACACCTAAATAAAATGGGAATGGTTGGTGATATCAACTTCCTGTTTGGGGCACATTAGTATATGGGAGGGAGAAAACTTTTCAAAATGGGTGGTGACCATGGCGACCATTTTGAAGTCGGCCATTTGGGATCCAACTTTATTTCCAATGTGAAGAGGGTCATGTGACACATCAAACATATTGAGAATTTCACAAGAAAAACAATGGTGTGCTTGGTTTTAACGTAACTTTATTCTTTCATGAGTTATTCACAAGTTTATGACCACTTATAAAATGTGTTCAAAGTGCTGCCCATTATGTTGGACTGTCAATGCAACCCTCTTCTCCCACTCTTGACACACTGATAGCAACACCGCAGAAGAAATACAAGCACAGGCTTCCAGTATCCATTGTTTCAGATGCTGCACATCTCAAATCTTCACAGCATAGACAATTGCCTTCAGATATATGGTATGTAAAATAGGAGGGAAGGTCACTGAGGAATCAGTGACCTGTCATATGCCATCAGATCAATATGTAAGAAGAGCACCATAAAGACCCTCCCACAGGTCTGCCTTGAAGCATGAGAATCTCATTAACTGAAAACTACAAATAAAGATCAAACAACCACAAGATGGATTTCATCAACCCAGGTATCATTTTAATCAGTATAACAACGCTAACCTGACAGTCTCTGTAGGTTACTTAGCACAATCCTGCTGACAGGTTCCCTTTAAAGACTGACAATAAAACATTCAAAATCAACGAGAAATTGGAATTTACAGGAAAAAAATGTTAAGAAACCTTCTTTCCTGCATAATGACTTGTAAATAAGACAACATGTAAAAAGAATTTTAAAAAATAATAATTTAGGCAAACCAAAATTTTAATTTTTATTAAAATATTGGAAATTTCAGTGTAATTTATCAAGGAAGCAAAATCTGCCAAAAATTAGATGGAAGAGGGACTCAGATACACCCTGTATTAGTCATAAACGAGGGCCTCATACACATTCTATTCAAATTGTCATGTAGTAGTACTCCTAGACTCATAAGTGAAAAGCTTGCCAAAAATTACAAGAAGGGTTATCCATACACCCTGGACTGCACCAACTGTACTGCCTCATTCAAATATTAGAAAATTATAGTTGTGATACTCCTACACTCATAAAGGCACTGCACATGGTGCAAAGTAAGAAAAAAATAAGAAGGGTCAATCATACACCCTTGAAGTGCCTCATAAAAAATTAAGAAAGTGTAGTTGTGGTACTTCTACACTCATAAAGGCTTTTGCACACAGTGCAAAGCCAGGAAAACATCTAGTCATCCATAGACCCTTAAAGGCAACAACTTGTGGGCCTCAATCAAATATTTTGAAAGTGTAGTTGATGTACCCATACACTCATAAAGATTTTGCACAAAGAGCAAAGCCAGGAAAAAATTATGAGGGTCATACGGTCATCCATTAACCCTTGAAGGCGACAACTGGAGGGCCACATGCAAATATTGAAGATTAAAAACACTTTATGTGCTGCTGTGATCTGGTTGTGTGGAAAAATTGGGTCTAATCCAGGCTTTGTTTATTTTTATCAGTGTGAGCCTGTCAGCATTTTCTGTTGACAGGCGAAAGTGCCTGTTTGTTATGACCTCCCCGGTGACACTAAAAATCCACTCAGACAAAAGATGATAGCGGCATTGCAGTACAACACCTCCAAGGCATAGAGGGACAGCTTATGCCAGGTGTCCAGCTTTGAGATTCAATAGCTGAACATGGCAGAGGAATTAGGAAATTATCAAAAATACCAGGTCATCAGGGCCTGGATGCTGGGAGGGTTTAATGAAATTGGCCCAGGCATTTGACAGTGTACCTGTGCCTCTGCTGTTGCTGGTGTGTGTCTACCTCTCCTCTCTACCCTGATTGGACAAGGAAGCTTGCCCCTGCTGTTAGCATTGTCTGATGGGAATTTTTTTAACATATTTTTCCACAATGGCCTTCTGGTTTAGCATCATTTTAGTAGACATCTTCACCTTAGCAAGGATAGATGCAAGGTTCTACTTGAACCGAGGGTCTAGCATGATGATCAACCAGCACTCTTTTTTGGCGAAGATGAATGTAACGCGAGGGTCATGGGACCAACACTCCCCTGTCTCCATCATGAAGACAACTCTCTATTGCTTCTCCCATCTCTTCATTCTTATTCCCCTTCTCAGTCCATCAACATAGGAGAGATGGGACAAAGCTTGTGTCGGTAATCGCCTCTGTCGTGCTAGCAACTAGCTCCTTTTCCTCCTCAGCCTCAACCTCCTCATTGTTACCCGATATGCGTTGAGCACATGAGATGAGGCTGGGCTGGGTATTATCTCCCTGTCTCATGTCTTCCTCAATCTCCACTTAGTCCACATGCAAATCTTCAACTTTAATTGTGAGCAGCGACTGTTTAAGTAGGCACAGAAGCGGGATCACTGCGCTGACCTTGGCGATATCACCACTCACCAACTTTTTGGAGTCCTCAAAGTCTTGTAGAACTGCACAAATGTCAAATATCCATTCCCACACTTCAGTTGTTAAGTGTGGAGGCTGACCAGAATATCAATGAGCATGGTATTCCACAACTGGCTTCTGCTGCTCACAAAACCTAGCCAGCAAGTGCAGTGTGAATTTCCAGAGCATGGTCACATCGCACACTAGTTGGTGAGCTGGCACTTGCAAATGCTGCTGCAGCACTGCCAAAATGATGGCAGCTGAAACCGACATGCAGAGATGGGTGCTGACGTGGTGTACCTTGACCAGAAGCTCTGGAAAGTCTGAGTAGGTTTTCACAAACCACTGAACCATCAAGTTTAGCACGTGGGCCAAACATAGTACATGTGTGAGCTTGCCAAGCTCACAGCCACCACCAGGTTTCGGCCATTATCACACACGACCATGTCTGGTTGTAGGTTTGGTGACAGCAACATAACTGTCTGATCTGTTATTCCTTTCAATAATTGCTGCGATGTGCAGTTTGTCTCCTAGATTAATTAGCCTCAGCAGAGCCTGTTACTGCTTCACTGAGGCTATGCTGCAGAGCTTCTAGCTTCAGGCTGATGTAGATGATGTGCCCTGAGATAACAAATCAAAGATGTAGGATGAGGAGCAGCAGGAAGGATGCAGGAACTGGTGTAGGAGGTAGAGCAAACCCTGATAGAAGTAGGGCCAGCAATCCATAGCTTCAATAGCACCTGTTTCGAGCCAAGGTGGGACTCCGCCCAGGCCTCCACAAAGTTCATCCAGTGCACCATCAGAGAAATGTAGCATCTCTGGCCACAAGGGCTTGTCCACGTGTCAGTCATTAAGTGTACATTCCCAGTGACTGCATTGGTAAGGTGCACGGGTGATGTTCCTCACACCAGGTGAAATAGTTGCTGCTGGGGAGCGGGTACCAAGGGAAGGCTGACACTATGAGTGGGTGGAAATCCTCCGTGTCTATAAGCCTAAACGGCAACATTTCCACTGCAAAGACCTTGGAAATTAGCCCATTTAGCATTGGGCCTGTGGGTGGGTGGCTGGGAACCTTCTTTTGTTTTCCAAGTGTAGGGAAAGCTGAACTGTGTGCTGGGACAAGGATTTGGATGTGCCTGATGATGGTGCCTTGGAATGTGGAAGAAAAGGTGCAGGGCAGGAAGCATCTGTACCAGTGTCATAGACAGGGGATTGGGAAGCACCTAGCACAGGGGAAAAGGCAGTAGTGTCACCAGCTGGCACCATTCGAGGACCCAAGCATTTGGTCTGAATAGGGTGCTTAGATGACATGTGCCTGATCTTGCTAGCGGTGGTTATGCTCCTGATGGTCAGGTGTTATGTTTCGGTAGCTGAGGAGGACAGGAACAACAGCAGGGCAGCCAAACACCTGAGATGTTGGTAACTGATGGGTTGCAGATTCCTAAACTAACGACACAACTAGAGGTAGCCGTGGAGTGTTCCTACGTTGATCCTAGACGCCTCGTCACAGCCTGAAAGATAACTACACCTAAAGGCAGAAAGATGAAAGCTATCTGCCCCGGAGCAGATACCCAAAGAAAATAGGAAGCCCCCAAATATATAATGGCGGTTAGACAAGATGAAAATACAAACATAGGCAGAAAATAGACTGAGCAAACGCTGGGGCCACAAGCTGACTAAATAGGATAGGACAGGAGAGATTACTTTCTGCAACCCAGAAAACCCTACAAAAATCCAACAATTCTGATTACAAAAATACTGAGATCACACGATCTCGCCACCCACTAAATCAGATCTCAGTGTGAACAAAAACCAAGCCGCAGCCGCTGAAAAAACAGGAAAAAGCAAATGAGCAAATAACAGTGGCTGCAGAAAAACTGTGAGGAGCTCAGGCCCCAGGAGGGGACCTGGCTGACCTCCACAAAAGTGCAGAAAACAATGCAAAAAACAAGCACAAAAAGAAAAGCAAAGAATATCTTTGCCACTCCTCGCTGAAAGGTTCAGTACTGTCTGTAACCACCAGAGGGAGCCTCTGCTCAGAAACCATCTCTAGCACATTCATAACAGTACCTCCCCCTTGAGGAGGGGTCACCGAACCCCCACTTGTGCAACCAGGCCGATAAGGATGAGCTCGGTGATAGGCACGGATCAGTCTCCTAGCATGGATGTCCGAAGCAAACACCCAAGAATTGTCCTCCTGACCATAACCTCTCCACTTAACCAAATACTGGAGTTTCTGTCTACAAAAACGAGAATCCAATGTTTTCTCAACCACATACTCCAGATTGCCCTCAACCAAAACAGGATCAGGAGGCGCAGCCATAGGAACCACTGGCTCGACAAACCTCTTCAATAAGGACTTGTGGAACACGTTATGGATCTTAAATGTCCCTGGAAGAAGCAAACGGAAGGAAACAGGATTAAGAATCTCCATGATCTTATAAGGTCCAATGAACATGGGCTTAAACTTTGGAGATGCAACCCTCATAGGGATATTTCTTGAGGACAACCAAACCAAGTCCCCACTTTAAACCGACGACTAGAGTTGAGCGATACTTTCCGATATCCAAAAGTATCGGAATCGGAATGGTATCGCCGATACCATTAAAATATCGGCGATACCCGATACCGATACCGGAAGTCCCATGTAAGTCTATGGGAACAAAATATCGCAACTAAAAAAACCTCTTTCTTTCCTTGTAAACACTAAATATACACACATAGAATACATATATATATACATGTCATTGTGACATATATATATACATATATGTATAGTTTATACACTTCTACATAGTAAAATATCCTCTGATTTAATTGCCGGGTAAAGTCGGCTTCTGTGAAAAGACAGAAGCACCCGACATGAAATGACACTTGGTGTACATAGGGTTAACCATGTATTTTCATGTCGTTTGCTATCTGATTTGCACAAACAATTACATGAGTGGCTGTGTGCAAAATTTCACACCTGTAGGGGTTAATTAAAGGTGTAAATTCGTTGTAAAAAAAACGGACTTTTTTGCTACGAATTTACACCTTTAATTAACCCCTACAGGTGTGAAATTTTGCACACAGCCACTCATGTAATTGTTTGTGCAAATCAGATAGCAAACGACATGAAAAGACATGGTTAACCCTATGTACACCAAGTGTCATTTCATGTCGGGTTCTGCATTTTCACAAAAGCCGGCAATTGAATTAGCGGCTATTATACTATGTAGAAGTGTATGAACTATAAATATAAATATATATATATATATGTGTCACAAATTTAATGACATGTATATATATATATATATATGAGGTGTAAAATTGCTGAAAAAAAATGCGTGGGCTCCCGCCCTATTTTCGCAACCAGACAGACAAAGCCAGTGAGTGGGGGCAGATAATAATAGCCCAGAGAGGGACCATTTTTTTTGGCCCCCCCTGGCTACTTAACATCTGCCCCCAGACACCCCAGAAAGGGCAAATCTCTAATTAGATTTTCCCTTTCTGGCACTTTGCCCGTCTATTCCCATTGCCCTGTAGCGGTGGCGAATGGGTTAATAAGGGGTTAAAATGACCTTGAAATTGAAAGGTCACTTTAAGCCAGGTTAATAATTGAGAGCTGTCAATTAGACAACTATCAATTATTAATCCTATTGTATGAAAGAAAAATCAAACACACACACTTTAATAAAAAAGAAGTTTAATGAAATAATCACACAGTTTTTGACCATATTTTATTTACCTGCTAAAACCATTTCCTGTAATAAAAATAAAATAATAAAGCAAAATTATTCTTACCAATCCGATGCACAGTCAGGTCCCACGGTGTAATCCTTCAGAAAGGGTTAATGTTTACTGCAGGGACCGCAGCTAATGCTGCAGCCTCACAGTAAACCCCCAAATGAATGAGTTCCTCTCCTGGCTGACAGGAGAGGAAGTGGAAAGCTTAATTGATTGCTTTCCACTTTCACTTCAGGTCAGCCAGGGACACCATCAGTGACGTCAGAGGGAACTGGTTAACAAAAATAGGGGTTCCCTTCTAGAAAATAATGGCATGGGGTCCCCCCTATTTTTGTTAACCAGCCAGATGAAGCAGACCGCTGAGGCCTGGATTTTCAGGCTGTTAAGGAGCCAAGATCCATGGACCTTGCCAGCCTGATAATACCAGGCCACAGCAGTCTGCATATCTTGGCTGATTAACAAAAATAGGGATCCCCTCGAAAAAAATTGGCGTGGGGTCCCCCCTATTTTTGTTAACCAGCCAGATGAAGCAGACCGCTGAGGCCTGGTTTTTCAGGCTGGTAAGGATCCAATATCCATGGACCTTGCAAGCCTGATAATACTAGGCCACAGCAGTCTGCTTAGCTTGGCTGGTTAACAAAAATAGGGGATCCCCTCGAAAAAAAAACGGCGTAGGGGTCCCCCTATTTTTGTTAACCAGCCAAGTAAAATGCAGACTGCTGCGGCCTGGTATTAAAAGACTGTCAAGGCCCATGGATTTTGGCCCTCAACAGCCTGATAATACCAGGCTACAGTAGCCCCACATTTGGCGCATCAAAAGATGTGCCAATTGTGGCACTTTACCCGGCTCTTCCCACTGCCCTGTAGCGGTGGCAAGTGGGGTAATAAGGGGTTAATGTCACCGTTGATTGCACGGTGACAATAAGCCCGGTTAATAATGGAGAGGTGTCAATAAGACACCGATCCATTATTAATCCCAAAGTTTTTAAATGTGTAAAAAAAAGACACAGCAAGAAAAAAGTCTTTTAATGAAATAAAAGAGACAACACAGTTTTCATTAATTTTATTATACTCTCATTCCTGCGACGCCATCGATCTCCTGTAAAAAAAGAAAAAAAACAAACCAACAGTATACCACCTGTCCGACGCAGTCCATAAGACAGTCCCACGACGATCCAGCTCTGCTACATCGCAATGACAGGCAGAGCCTGTCATTGCAACGCAGCACAGCTGATTACCTGCTTCCCCGGCGGTGACGTCATCGGACTGACTGCTTTACGGCCGGGATTACCCAGCAGTCACTGCAGTTATCGCGAGAAACTGCATGTGACCGCCGGGGAGAAGAGGATGTCGGCCATGAAGCAGTCCAGGACGTGACCGCCGGAGATCTTCTGCCAGGTAAGTGCCGCTGACTCCTGACAGACCCGACAGACGGACACTGACAGTGACAGTGACATCCCGATTCTGGTATCCGATATGACGAAAATATCGGAACTCGGAATCGGAATTCCGATACAGCCAATATCGGCCGATACCCGATACTTGCGGTATCGTATCGCTCAACACTACCGACGACCATCAGTCCTATGCCGTTTGGCAAACCGTTGGGCCTTCTCCTGAGAGAGAGAGACAACCTCTCCACTACCTGGTCCCAAATCTGCTGCATTCGCTCCACAACAGAGTCAACACCCGGACAGACAGAAGCCTCCGCCTGTCCCGAAGAAAATCGAGGGTGAAACCCAAAATTGCACAAAAATGGAGACATCAAGGTGGCAGAGCTAGCCCTATTATTAAGAGCAAACTCAGGCAATGGCAAATAAGAGACCCAGTCATCTTGATCAGCAGACACAAAACATCTCAAATAAGTCTCCAAAGTCTGGTTTGTTCTCTCGGTTTTTCCATTGGTCTGAGGATGAAAAGCAGAGGAGAAAGATAATTGAACACCAAGTTTAGAACAAAATGTCCTCCAAAATCTGGAAACAAACTGGACTCCTCTGTCAGACACAATGTTCTCCAGAATGCCATGTAACCGAACCACGTGCTGAAGGAACAAAGGCACAAATTCGGAGAAGGAAGGTAACTTAGGTAATGGCACAAGATGTATCATCTTGGAAAACCTATCACAGATTACCCAGATAACGGTCAATCTCTGAGAAACAGGGAGGTCGGAAATAAAATCGATAGAGATATGGGTCAATGGCCTCTTGGGAACAGGTAATGGCATTAACAAACCACTAGAGCGAGAGCAAGGCTTGGAGCGAGAGCAAGTCCCACAGGACTACACAAATTCCCTGACGTCACGAGACAAAGTAGGCCACCAAAAGGACCGACTCACCAAGTCTCTGGTACCAAAAATCCCGGGATGACCAGCCAACGCGGAACAATGAATCTCAGACATCACACTCTTCTTCCACTGGTCTGGGACAAACAATTTCCCAATAGGGCAGTGCTCAGGTTTATCCTCCTGACACCCTTCCAAGGCCAGTCTCAAATTGGGCGAGATGGCGGAAAGAACTACACCCTCTTTCAAAATAACAGTAGTATCAGATAACTCAGGAGAGTCCGCAAAGAAACTCCTCGAGAGGGCATCCGCCTTAACATTCTTAGTGCCAGGAAGAAAAGAAACCACAAAATTAAAACGTGTGAAAAACAAGGCCCACCTGGCCTGTCTAGGATTAAGTCGCTTGGCTGATTCGAGATAAACCAGATACTTATGGTCCGTGAGGACCACCACCTGATGTTTGGCTCCTTCCAGCCAATGTCTCCACTCTTCAAAGGCCCACTTCATGGCCAATAACTCCCGATTACCCACGTCATAATTACGTTCAGTTGGAGAAAATTTTCGAGAGAAAAAGGCACAAGGGTTACTCTTAGAGGTCTCTGGATCTCTTTGGGACAAAACAGCACCTGCCCCAATTTCAGAGGCATCAACCTCCACCTGAAACGGTAGAGAAACATCAGGCTGCCGTAGAACAGGAGCAGAAGTGAATCTCTGCTTAAGTTCCTAAAACGCAGAGACTGTCTCAGGAGGCCAAATCACCACATCAGAACCCTTTTTAGTCAAATCAGTCAATGGTTTAACAATACCGGAGAAATTACCAATAAATTTACGATAAAAATTGGCAAAACCCCAAAATCTCTGAAGAGCCTTTAATGAAGTAGGTTGGACCCAATCACAGATGGCTTGAACCTTGACCGGGTCCATTTCAATAACAGACGGAGACAAAATGAATCCCAGAAATGAGACCTTCTGTACGCCAAAAAGACACTTTGATCCCTTCACATACAGTGCATTCTCTCTAAAAATCTGGAACACAGTCCGAACATGTTTGTAATGTATGTGGTACAGTTCATATAGCGTCTTGTGCTTGGGTGCGATGAAAATACATGAGACACAGGTTTGATATAGAAAGTCTTGTATTACTTCATACAAGTTGGCAAAAATAGTCACACAGTTTGCAGACACAGAAGCAGGAGACACAGCATGCCAGAGTAATCTAAGCTCAGCAATCACTCTCCACAACAGGTTCAGGATCTTCTTCTCTGTTACCGTAAGTCCATGCAAACGTGGGTCTTTCAAAGAGCAGGGTTCAGAGTCCACAAGTGCTTCAGAGTTCCTCAGTAGGAATAGCTGGAGTACAAGGTCCAAGGCTTTAGGAGTCAGGTCACAGGTTCACTGCAGGCTAGATTCTGAAGCACTGATTGCTCAGCTGTGGCTGCTTAAGAAGCAAAAGGAGAGAATCAGGGCGGAAACATGCAAGCTGGAAACTCCATTTTGACTGAGGGCAAGATAGCTGCAGCAAGACAGAAAGTAAAATGGCTGACGAACAAACTGAGTTTCAGGAACATGTACACAGAACCTTACATTACTCCCCCCTTAGGGACAACCTCCGGATGACCTCAGGCCAGGCTTGTGTGGGTACCTCTGATGAAACTGACGGAGCAAGCGAGGAGCATTAACGTTATTGACTGGTTCCCATGAGTTGTCCTCCACTGGGTAGTCCTGCCATTTAATCAGATATTGTAACTGATTTCTATACAACCTGGAATATAAAATCCTTTCCACCACAAATTCTTCCTGACCATCGACTAGCACTGGGTCAGGGCAAGGAGAAGAACGTCCAGGAAACGTATTGGGTGTCGCAGCCTTTAGTAGGGATACATGAAAGACAGGGTGAATTCTCATAGTTCTGGGCAGTTGAAGACGACAAGCAACGGCACTTATAATTTTACTGATTTTATAGGGTCCAATGTACTTATGTCCCAACTTAGACGATGGAATCCTTAACTTAAGATTTCTGGTTGACAGCCAGACCAAGTCTCCTACCTTGAAAGCTGGTGCAGGTTTACGAAATTTATCTGCTGCTTTCTTGTACCTTTCCTGAGCCGATTCCAGATTCTCCTTTAGAAGATCCATATTCTTCTGTAAAGACGTGATTCTTTCAGCCACTGCTGGTAAAGGCGTTTCTATGGGAAATCGTGGTAGAATGTTAGGATGATAACCTAGATTAGAGTAAAAAGGAGACTGCTTAGTGGAGGCACTCTGAGAGTTGTTATACAAGAACTCAGCTAATGGAAGTAGATCCACCCAATCATCCTGTAGGTGGCAGATAAAGCAGCGGAGATACTGCTCCAGGGTTTGATTGGTTCGTTCGGTCTGTCCATTAGTCTGAGGATGAAAAGCAGAAGAAAGGTTTACTTTAATGTCCAATGCTGCACAGAAATTTTGCCAAAACCTAGAAGTGAATTGCACCCCTCGATCCGAAATAACCTCATCCGGTACTCCATGTAAGCGAAACACATCTTTAATCATAAAATCTGATGTCTGTTTTGCAGTGGGTAAGCCGACACAAGGGATAAAATGAGCTGCCTTTGTTAGACGGTCAACCACCACTAGAATGGTGTTCTTCCCTTGAGAGGTTGGTAACTCCACAATGAAGTCCATAGAAATGGATCCCCACGGGCGGGACGGGGTGGGATGTACTAGGATAGGTGCAGTGGTAAATTTATCTTTTAGACGGGAAAATGCTTCCTGGGCTTGGGGAGTCCAGGAGAACCTAGACTCTTTCCGGGTAAGTTGGGTGATAGGTGACACTACCTCAGAGAAATTTCTAATGAAACGTCTATAGAAGTTGGCAAACCCGATGAAGCGCTGTACCTCCTTCACATTTCTAGGACTTGGCCAATCCTTGATGGCTTGGGTTTTGCTTCCATCCATACTAATTCCTTGTGTAGACAGTACATACCCCAGAAATTGAATTTCGGTCCTATGGAATTCACACTTTTCAAGTTTGATGTAAAGATGATTTTGTCTTAGACGTTCCAAGACCATTCTCACATGTCCATGATGTTCCTCTGTGGAGTTAGAAAAAATTAGAATATCATCCAAATAAATTACCACGAATGTATCTAGGAGATCCCTGAAGATGTCATTCACCAAGTGTTGGAAAGTGGCTGGGGCGGTACTCAGACCAAAAGGCATAACTAGATATTCAAAGTGTCCATAGCGTGACCTGAATGCAGTCTTCCATTCATCCCCAGGTCTAATACGGACTAAGTTATAGGCCCCACGAAGATCTAGTTTAGAGAAAATTTTGGCATGTCGCACTCTCTCCAATAACTCAGGGATTAAAGGCAATGGATAACGGTTTCTAATAGTAACCTTATTGAGTTCCCTATAGTCTACGCATGGTCTCAGAGATCCATCTTTCTTCTTTACAAAGAAGATGGGTGCACCTGCAGGAGATGAAGAGGGGCGTATGAAGCCCTTGGCTAGATTTTCATCTATGTAATCCTTTAAAGCCTTTAGCTCGGGCCCCGCCAGGGGTAGATCTTACCAAAAGGTATCTCCGCTCCAGGCAATAATTCAATTGGACAATCATATGGACGGTGAGGAGGAAGCTGGTCAGCGTTCTTCTTGTCACATAAATCCACATAGTCCTGGTATACAGCTGGTAGTTCAGGGACTGACATGGTTCCTTTAGGAACAGAGCAAGCTGAAACTTTTGGACTCATCTGTTTCTCTGGAAAGTGTAATTCCTTGGTCTCCCAGTTAATGGTAGGATTCTGAGCCTGCAGCCATGGTAGCCCTAGAATAATGGGAAAGTGGGGAGAAGAGATAAGCATAAAGGACAGTTTCTCTTGATGATCTTTACCCATAAGAACCCTCAAAGGCTCTGTTTCCTGATCCACTGGTCCAGAGGTCAGCAGGGAGCCATCCACAGTTTCCATCTGTACTGGAGTAGCCTTCTTCACTGAACGTATCCCCTGTTTCAGAGCAAAGGAGACATCCATAAAATTTCCACTTGCCCCTGAGTCGATCATAGCAGAGCTAGACACCCAAGCTGAGTCAACCCAGAGTTTGATGGAAAGAAAGCAATGAGAATTGTTTTTCTTACAACTCAGCTGGGACACCGCTGAGGAAACTTGAAAAATGGCAGCGTTTACACAGTCAACGTCCTCAGAGGTAACGGAGTTTAAGTCCGAGAAATCAAGATCTGTTGCTGCAGATCTCTCTGGAGCCTGAGGCTCGGACCTGACAGATCCCCTCTCGCAACACTCACAATGAATGAGTGCTGCAGTAGTCTTACGAGAACGGCTGGGGCAGTTTATAATGAAGTGCCCTGACTTACCACAATAGAAACATAGATTCTCCTTAAAACGATGTTCCTTGCGTGCATCACTAACCCGTCGTTGTAAAGAGTCTACCTGCATGGGTTCAGGTTCAGGTTCCCGTGTAATCCTACTCAAAGGTTCCTTAGCTGGAGAGGAAGGTAGGAAAAGGTTAGTGCGATTGCTTTCGAACCATCTCTCTTGCCTGCGTTCAGTCAGACGAGTATCAATACGGATGCAGTAGTTAATAAAGTCACCTAACGCAGTGGGAGGGTCGGCACGAGCAAGTTCATCCTTAATCAGTGGAGATAACCCCTTTCGAAAAATAGATTTTTTGGCGGAACTGTCCCAGGTGGTATCAAGGGCCCATCTCCTGAACTCCAAGGCATATTCAGCTACCGAGTGCTTACCTTGGCGCAAAGCTAACATGGCTGCTTCAGCTGTTGCACCTCGATTGGGGTCATCAAACACCTGCCCCATGGCTGAAATAAAAGCATCAAGGTGATTCAAACAATCATCCTCAGTCTCAATCAGAGGGTTTGCCCACATCAAAGCCTTGTTGGTAAGCAACATAATTATAGTAAGCACCTTAGATCGTTCAGTGGGAAATTGTGAAGCATCTGCAGAAAAAAAAAGATTGCATTGATTAATAAATCCCCTGAATTTCTCACGTTCACCGCCAAAACGAAAAGGGGCAACTTGGGAATCCCAGAACTCGGGGCTACGACAGGAGCCTGGACTCGCTCTTCTAGAACCTCAATCCTGGCTCGCAAATCCTGGGCAGTCTGTCCAAACACTTGCAAATTGTGATTAGTGAGGTCCTGTAGGCTTGAAAAACGGGTCTTTATATTCTGCAAATCTGCAAGGATATTATCAGTCACTCCGCAAAGTTCCTTTATGCGGGCCTCCATTTTCCAGATCTTTTAAGACAGGAGTACTGGAAGAAGAGGAGAGGAGAAAAAAAAAAAACAATAGTGTTTACCTGTGGTAACACTGCAGAGAGAAAAAAAAAATTAAGGGAACTGCTCACCTGGAATGGTTGTGAGAAGTCACAACCACTATCATCACAGAAAGTTCACCCGGACATCTGATATCCACAGTTACAGCAGACACAAAAGAGAAAAGAAAAAAAAAAAAAACAATAGTGTTTACCTGTGGTAACACTGCAGAAAAAAAAACACTTAAGGGAATTGCTCACCTGGAATGGTTGTGAGAAGTCACAACCACTGTCATCACAGAAAGTACAACCGGACATCCGATATCCACAGTTACAGCAGACACAGCCTTTCCAGACCCAGCAGACACTAACGTTTTGGCTTCAGAATCTTGTAATGTATGTGGTACAGTTCATATAGCGTCTTGTGCTTGGGTGCGATGAAAATACATGAGACACAGGTTTGATATAGAAAGTCTTGTATTACTTCATAAAGTTGGCAAAAATAGTCACACAGTTTGCAGACACAGAAGCAGGAGACACAGCAGGCCAGAGTAATCTAAGCTCAGCAATCACTCTCCACAACAGGTTCAGGATCTTCTTCTCTGTTACCGTAAGTCCATGCAAACGTGGGTCTTTCAAAGAGCAGGGTTCAGAGTCCACAAGTGCTTCAGAGTTCCTCAGTAGGAATAGCTGGAGTACAAGGTCCAAGGCTTTAGGAGTCAGGTCACAGGTTCACTGCAGGCTAGATTCTGAAGCACTGATTGCTCAGCTGTGGCTGCTTAAGAAGCAAAAGGAGAGAATCAGGGCGGAAACATGCAAGCTGGAAACTCCATTTTGACTGAGGGCAAGATAGCTGCAGCAAGACAGAAAGTAAAATGGCTGACGAACAAACTGAGTTTCAGGAACATGTACACAGAACCTTACATTACTCCCCCCTTAGGGACAACCTCCGGATGACCTCAGGCCAGGCTTGTGTGGGTACCTCTGATGAAACTGACGGAGCAAGCGAGGAGCATTAACGTTATTGACTGGTTCCCATGAGTTGTCCTCCACTGGGTAGCCCTGCCATTTAATCAGATATTGTAACTGATTTCTATACAACCTGGAATCTAAAATCCTTTCCACCACAAATTCTTCCTGACCATCGACTAGCACTGGGTCAGGGCAAGGAGAAGAACGTCCAGGAAACGTATTGGGTGTCGCAGCCTTTAGTAGGGATACATGAAAGACAGGGTGAATTCTCATAGTTCTGGGCAGTTGAAGACGACAAGCAACGGCACTTATAATTTTACTGATTTTATAGGGTCCAATGTACTTATGTCCCAACTTAGACGATGGAATCCTTAACTTAAGATTTCTGGTTGACAGCCAGACCAAGTCTCCTACCTTGAAAGCTGGTGCAGGTTTACGAAATTTATCTGCTGCTTTCTTGTACCTTTCCTGAGCCGATTCCAGATTCTCCTTTAGAAGATCCATATTCTTCTGTAAAGACGTGATTCTTTCAGCCACTGCTGGTAAAGGCGTTTCTATGGGAAATCGTGGTAGAATGTTAGGATGATAACCTAGATTAGAGTAAAAAGGAGACTGCTTAGTGGAGGCACTCTGAGAGTTGTTATACAAGAACTCAGCTAATGGAAGTAGATCCACCCAATCATCCTGTAGGTGGCAGATAAAGCAGCGGAGATACTGCTCCAGGGTTTGATTGGTTCGTTCGGTCTGTCCATTAGTCTGAGGATGAAAAGCAGAAGAAAGGTTTACTTTAATGTCCAATGCTGCACAGAAATTTTGCCAAAACCTAGAAGTGAATTGCACCCCTCGATCCGAAATAACCTCATCCGGTACTCCATGTAAGCGAAACACATCTTTAATCATAAAATCTGATGTCTGTTTTGCAGTGGGTAAAGCCGACACAAGGGATAAAATGAGCTGCCTTTGTTAGACGGTCAACCACCACTAGAATGGTGTTCTTCCCTTGAGAGGTTGGTAACTCCACAATGAAGTCCATAGAAATGGATCCCACGGGCGGGACGGGGTGGGATGTACTAGGATAGGTGCAGTGGTAAATTTATCTTTTAGACGGGAAAATGCTTCCTGGGCTTGGGGAGTCCAGGAGAACCTAGACTCTTTCCGGGTAAGTTGGGTGATAGGTGACACTACCTCAGAGAAATTTCTAATGAAACGTCTATAGAAGTTGGCAAACCCGATGAAGCGCTGTACCTCCTTCACATTTCTAGGACTTGGCCAATCCTTGATGGCTTGGGTTTTGCTTCCATCCATACTAATTCCTTGTGTAGACAGTACATACCCCAGAAATTGAATTTCGGTCCTATGGAATTCACACTTTTCAAGTTTGATGTAAAGATGATTTTGTCTTAGACGTTCCAAGACCATTCTCACATGTCCATGATGTTCCTCTGTGGAGTTAGAAAAAATTAGAATATCATCCAAATAAATTACCACGAATGTATCTAGGAGATCCCTGAAGATGTCATTCACCAAGTGATGGAAAGTGGCTGGGGCGGTACTCAGACCAAAAGGCATAACTAGATATTCAAAGTGTCCATAGCGTGACCTGAATGCAGTCTTCCATTCATCCCCAGGTCTAATACGGACTAAGTTATAGGCCCCACGAAGATCTAGTTTAGAGAAAATTTTGGCATGTCGCACTCTCTCCAATAACTCAGGGATTAAAGGCAATGGATAACGGTTTCTAATAGTAACCTTATTGAGTTCCCTATAGTCTACGCATGGTCTCAGAGATCCATCTTTCTTCTTTACAAAGAAGATGGGTGCACCTGCAGGAGATGAAGAGGGGCGTATGAAGCCCTTGGCTAGATTTTCATCTATGTAATCCTTTAAAGCCTTTAGCTCGGGCCCCGCCAGGGGGTAGATCTTACCAAAAGGTATCTCCGCTCCAGGCAATAATTCAATTGGACAATCATATGGACGGTGAGGAGGAAGCTGGTCAGAGTTCTTCTTGTCACATAAATCCACATAGTCCTGGTATACAGCTGGTAGTTCAGGGACTGACATGGTTCCTTTAGGAACAGAGCAAGCTGAAACTTTTGGACTCATCTGTTTCTCTGGAAAGTGTAATTCCTTGGTCTCCCAGTTAATGGTAGGATTCTGAGCCTGCAGCCATGGTAGCCCTAGAATAATGGGAAAGTGGGGAGAAGAGATAAGCATAAAGGACAGTTTCTCTTGATGATCTTTACCCATAAGAACCCTCAAAGGCTCTGTTTCCTGATCCACTGGTCCAGAGGTCAGCAGGGAGCCATCCACAGTTTCCATCTGTACTGGAGTAGCCTTCTTCACTGAACGTATCCCCTGTTTCAGAGCAAAGGAGACATCCATAAAATTTCCACTTGCCCCTGAGTCGATCATAGCAGAGCTAGACACCCAAGCTGAGTCAACCCAGAGTTTGATGGAAAGAAAGCAATGAGAATTGTTTTTCTTACAACTCAGCTGGGACACCGCTGAGGAAACTTGAAAAATGGCAGCGTTTACACAGTCAACGTCCTCAGAGGTAACGGAGTTTAAGTCCGAGAAATCAAGATCTGTTGCTGCAGATCTCTCTGGAGCCTGAGGCTCGGACCTGACAGATCCCCTCTCGCAACACTCACAATGAATGAGTGCTGCAGTAGTCTTACGAGAACGGCTGGGCAGTTTATAATGAAGTGCCCTGACTTACCACAATAGAAACATAGATTCTCCTTAAAACGATGTTCCTTGCGTGCATCACTAACCCGTCGTTGTAAAGAGTCTACCTGCATGGGTTCAGGTTCAGGTTCCCGTGTAATCCTACTCAAAGGTTCCTTAGCTGGAGAGGAAGGTAGGAAAAGGTTAGTGCGATTGCTTTCGAACCATCTCTCTTGCCTGCGTTCAGTCAGACGAGTATCAATACGGATGCAGTAGTTAATAAAGTCACCTAACGCAGTGGGAGGGTCGGCACGAGCAAGTTCATCCTTAATCAGTGGAGATAACCCCTTTCGAAAAATAGATTTTTTGGCGGAACTGTCCCAGGTGGTATCAAGGGCCCATCTCCTGAACTCCAAGGCATATTCAGCTACCGAGTGCTTACCTTGGCGCAAAGCTAACATGGCTGCTTCAGCTGTTGCACCTCGATTGGGGTCATCAAACACCTGCCCCATGGCTGAAATAAAAGCATCAAGGTGATTCAAACAATCATCCTCAGTCTCAATCAGAGGGTTTGCCCACATCAAAGCCTTGTTGGTAAGCAACATAATTATAGTAAGCACCTTAGATCGTTCAGTGGGAAATTGTGAAGCATCTGCAGAAAAAAAAAGATTGCATTGATTAATAAATCCCCTGAATTTCTCACGTTCACCGCCAAAACGAAAAGGGGGCAACTTGGGAATCCCAGAACTCGGGGCTACGACAGGAGCCTGGACTCGCTCTTCTAGAACCTCAATCCTGGCTCGCAAATCCTGGGCAGTCTGTCCAAACACTTGCAAATTGTGATTAGTGAGGTCCTGTAGGCTTGAAAAACGGGTCTTTATATTCTGCAAATCTGCAAGGATATTATCAGTCACTCCGCAAAGTTGCTTTATGCGGGCCTGCATTTTCCAGATCTTTTAAGACATGAGTACTGGAAGAAGAGGAGAGGAGAAAAAAAAAAAAACAATAGTGTTTACCTGTGGTAACACTGCAGAGAGAAAAAAAAAATTAAGGGAACTGCTCACCTGGAATGGTTGTGAGAAGTCACAACCACTATCATCACAGAAAGTTCACCCGGACATCTGATATCCACAGTTACAGCAGACACAAAAGAGAAAAGAAAAAAAAAAAAAAAACAATAGTGTTTACCTGTGGTAACACTGCAGAAAAAAAACACTTAAGGGAATTGCTCACCTGGAATGGTTGTGAGAAGTCACAACCACTGTCATCACAGAAAGTACAACCGGACATCCGATATCCACAGTTACAGCAGACACAGCCTTTCCAGACCCAGCAGACACTAACGTTTTGGCTTCAGAATCTTGTAATGTATGTGGTACAGTTCATATAGCGTCTTGTGCTTGGGTGCGATGAAAATACATGAGACACAGGTTTGATATAGAAAGTCTTGTATTACTTCATAGAAGTTGGCAAAAATAGTCACACAGTTTGCAGACACAGAAGCAGGAGACACAACAGGCCAGAGTAATCTAAGCTCAGCAATCACTCTCCACAACAGGTTCAGGATCTTCTTCTCTGTTACCGTAAGTCCATGCAAACGTGGGTCTTTCAAAGAGCAGGGTTCAGAGTCCACAAGTGCTTCAGAGTTCCTCAGTAGGAATAGCTGGAGTACAAGGTCCAAGGCTTTAGGAGTCAGGTCACAGGTTCACTGCAGGCTAGATTCTGAAGCACTGATTGCTCAGCTGTGGCTGCTTAAGAAGCAAAAGGAGAGAATCAGGGCGGAAACATGCAAGCTGGAAACTCCATTTTGACTGAGGGCAAGATAGCTGCAGCAAGACAGAAAGTAAAATGGCTGACGAACAAACTGAGTTTCAGGAACATGTACACAGAACCTTACATTACTCCCCCCTTAGGGACAACCTCCGGATGACCTCAGGCCAGGCTTGTGTGGGTACCTCTGATGAAACTGACGGAGCAAGCGAGGAGCATTAACGTTATTGACTGGTTCCCATGAGTTGTCCTCCACTGGGTAGCCCTGCCATTTAATCAGATATTGTAACTGATTTCTATACAACCTGGAATCTAAAATCCTTTCCACCACAAATTCTTCCTGACCATCGACTAGCACTGGGTCAGGGCAAGGAGAAGAACGTCCAGGAAACGTATTGGGTGTCGCAGCCTTTAGTAGGGATACATGAAAGACAGGGTGAATTCTCATAGTTCTGGGCAGTTGAAGACGACAAGCAACGGCACTTATAATTTTACTGATTTTATAGGGTCCAATGTACTTATGTCCCAACTTAGACGATGGAATCCTTAACTTAAGATTTCTGGTTGACAGCCAGACCAAGTCTCCTACCTTGAAAGCTGGTGCAGGTTTACGAAATTTATCTGCTGCTTTCTTGTACCTTTCCTGAGCCGATTCCAGATTCTCCTTTAGAAGATCCATATTCTTCTGTAAAGACGTGATTCTTTCAGCCACTGCTGGTAAAGGCGTTTCTATGGGAAATCGTGGTAGAATGTTAGGATGATAACCTAGATTAGAGTAAAAAGGAGACTGCTTAGTGGAGGCACTCTGAGAGTTGTTATACAAGAACTCAGCTAATGGAAGTAGATCCACCCAATCATCCTGTAGGTGGCAGATAAAGCAGCGGAGATACTGCTCCAGGGTTTGATTGGTTCGTTCGGTCTGTCCATTAGTCTGAGGATGAAAAGCAGAAGAAAGGTTTACTTTAATGTCCAATGCTGAACAGAAATTTTGCCAAAACCTAGAAGTGAATTGCACCCCTCGATCCGAAATAACCTCATCCGGTACTCCATGTAAGCGAAACACATCTTTAATCATAAAATCTGATGTCTGTTTTGCAGTGGGTGAGCCGACACAAGGGATAAAATGAGCTGCCTTTGTTAGACGGTCAACCACCACTAGAATGGTGTTCTTCCCTTGAGAGGTTGGTAACTCCACAATGAAGTCCATAGAAATGGATCCCCACGGGCGGGACGGGGTGGGATGTACTAGGATAGGTGCAGTGGTAAATTTATCTTTTAGACGGGAAAATGCTTCCTGGGCTTGGGGAGTCCAGGAGAACCTAGACTCTTTCCGGGTAAGTTGGGTGATAGGTGACACTACCTCAGAGAAATTTCTAATGAAACGTCTATAGAAGTTGGCAAACCCGATGAAGCGCTGTACCTCCTTCACATTTCTAGGACTTGGCCAATCCTTGATGGCTTGGGTTTTGCTTCCATCCATACTAATTCCTTGTGTAGACAGTACATACCCCAGAAATTGAATTTCGGTCCTATGGAATTCACACTTTTCAAGTTTGATGTAAAGATGATTTTGTCTTAGACGTTCCAAGACCATTCTCACATGTCCATGATGTTCCTCTGTGGAGTTAGAAAAAATTAGAATATCATCCAAATAAATTACCACGAATGTATCTAGGAGATCCCTGAAGATGTCATTCACCAAGTGTTGGAAAGTGGCTGGGGCGGTACTCAGACCAAAAGGCATAACTAGATATTCAAAGTGTCCATAGCGTGACCTGAATGCAGTCTTCCATTCATCCCCAGGTCTAATACGGACTAAGTTATAGGCCCCACGAAGATCTAGTTTAGAGAAAATTTTGGCATGTCGCACTCTCTCCAATAACTCAGGGATTAAAGGCAATGGATAACGGTTTCTAATAGTAACCTTATTGAGTTCCCTATAGTCTACGCATGGTCTCAGAGATCCATCTTTCTTCTTTACAAAGAAGATGGGTGCACCTGCAGGAGATGAAGAGGGGCGTATGAAGCCCTTGGCTAGATTTTCATCTATGTAATCCTTTAAAGCCTTTAGCTCGGGCCCCGCCAGGGGGTAGATCTTACCAAAAGGTATCTCCGCTCCAGGCAATAATTCAATTGGACAATCATATGGACGGTGAGGAGGAAGCTGGTCAGAGTTCTTCTTGTCACATAAATCCACATAGTCCTGGTATACAGCTGGTAGTTCAGGGACTGACATGGTTCCTTTAGGAACAGAGCAAGCTGAAACTTTTGGACTCATCTGTTTCTCTGGAAAGTGTAATTCCTTGGTCTCCCAGTTAATGGTAGGATTCTGAGCCTGCAGCCATGGTAGCCCTAGAATAATGGGAAAGTGGGGAGAAGAGATAAGCATAAAGGACAGTTTCTCTTGATGATCTTTACCCATAAGAACCCTCAAAGGCTCTGTTTCCTGATCCACTGGTCCAGAGGTCAGCAGGGAGCCATCCACAGTTTCCATCTGTACTGGAGTAGCCTTCTTCACTGAACGTATCCCCTGTTTCAGAGCAAAGGAGACATCCATAAAATTTCCACTTGCCCCTGAGTCGATCATAGCAGAGCTAGACACCCAAGCTGAGTCAACCCAGAGTTTGATGGAAAGAAAGCAATGAGAATTGTTTTTCTTACAACTCAGCTGGGACACCGCTGAGGAAACTTGAAAAATGGCAGCGTTTACACAGTCAACGTCCTCAGAGGTAACGGAGTTTAAGTCCGAGAAATCAAGATCTGTTGCTGCAGATCTCTCTGGAGCCTGAGGCTCGGACCTGACAGATCCCCTCTCGCAACACTCACAATGAATGAGTGCTGCAGTAGTCTTACGAGAACGGCTGGGGCAGTTTATAATGAAGTGCCCTGACTTACCACAATAGAAACATAGATTCTCCTTAAAACGATGTTTCTTGCGTGCATCACTAACCCGTCGTTGTAAAGAGTCTACCTGCATGGGTTCAGGTTCAGGTTCCCGTGTAATCCTACTCAAAGGTTCCTTAGCTGGAGAGGAAGGTAGGAAAAGGTTAGTGCGATTGCTTTCGAACCATCTCTCTTGCCTGCGTTCAGTCAGACGAGTATCAATACGGATGCAGTAGTTAATAAAGTCACCTAACGCAGTGGGAGGGTCGGCACGAGCAAGTTCATCCTTAATCAGTGGAGATAACCCCTTTCGAAAAATAGATTTTTTGGCGGAACTGTCCCAGGTGGTATCAAGGGCCCATCTCCTGAACTCCAAGGCATATTCAGCTACCGAGTGCTTACCTTGGCGCAAAGCTAACGTGGCTGCTTCAGCTGTTGCACCTCGATTGGGGTCATCAAACACCTGCCCCATGGCTGAAATAAAAGCATCAAGGTGATTCAAACAATCATCCTCAGTCTCAATCAGAGGGTTTGCCCACATCAAAGCCTTGTTGGTAAGCAACATAATTATAGTAAGCACCTTAGATCGTTCAGTGGGAAATTGTGAAGCATCTGCAGAAAAAAAAAGATTGCATTGATTAATAAATCCCCTGAATTTCTCACGTTCACCGCCAAAACGAAAAGGGGGCAACTTGGGAATCCCAGAACTCGGGGCTACGACAGGAGCCTGGACTCGCTCTTCTAGAACCTCAATCCTGGCTCGCAAATCCTGGGCAGTCTGTCCAAACACTTGCAAATTGTGATTAGTGAGGTCCTGTAGGCTTGAAAAACGGGTCTTTATATTCTGCAAATCTGCAAGGATATTATCAGTCACTCCGCAAAGTTGCTTTATACGGGCCTGCATTTTCCAGATCTTTTAAGACATGAGTACTGGAAGAAGAGGAGAGGAGAAAAAAAAAAAAACAATAGTGTTTACCTGTGGTAACACTGCAGAGAGAAAAAAAAAAATTAAGGGAACTGCTCACCTGGAATGGTTGTGAGAAGTCACAACCACTATCATCACAGAAAGTTCACCCGGAAATCTGTTATCCACAGTTACAGCAGACATAAAAGAGAAAAGAAAAAAAAAAAAAACAATAGTGTTTACCTGTGGTAACACTGCAGAAAAAAAAACACTTAACCCCTTAGTAACAGAGCCATTTTGCAGCTTAATGACCGGGCCAATTTTTACAATTCTGACCACTGTCACTTTATGAGGTTATAACTCTGGAACGCTTTAACGAATCCCGCTGATTCTGAGATTGTTTTTTCGTGACATATTGTACTTCACGTTACTGGTAAAATTTCTTTGATATGACTTGTGTTTATTTATGAAAAAAACGGAAATATGGCGAAAATTTTGAAAATTTAACAATTTTCAAACTTTAAATTTTTATGCCCTTAAATCAGAGAGATATGTCACACAAATTTCTTAATAAATAACATTGCCCACATGTCTACTTTACATCAGCACAATTTTGGGACCAAAATTTTTTTTTTTTACAAAGTTATAAGGGTTAAAAGTTGACCAGCGATTTCTCATTTTTACAACACCATTTTGTTTTTAGGGACCACATCACATTTTAAGTCACTTTGAGGGGTCTATATGATAAAGAATACCCAAAAGTGACACCATTCTAAAAACTGCACCCCTCAAGGTGCTCAAAACCACATTCAAAAAGTTTATTAACCCTTTACGTGCTTCACAGGAACTGAAGCAATGTGGAAGGAAAAAATTAACATTTAACTTTTTTTGCAAAAACTTTACTTCGGAACCTATTTTTTTTATTTTCACAAGTGTTAAAAGAAAAAATGAACCACAAAATTTGTTGTGCAATTTCTCCTGAATAAGCCGATACCCCATATGTGGGGGTAAACCACTTTTTGGGCGCACGGCAGAGGTCGCAAGGGAAGGAGCGACATTTGACTTTTTCAACGCAGAATTGGCTGGACGCCATGTCGCGTTTGTAGAGGCCCTGATGTGTCCAAACAGTGGAAACCCATCACAAGTGACCCCATTTTGGAAACTAGACCCCCTAAGGAACTTATCTAGATGTGTGGTGAGCACTTTGAACCTCCAAGTGCTTCACAGAAGTTAATAACATAGAACAGTGAAAATAAAAAATCATATTTTTTCCACAAAAACAATCTTTTCACCCCAATTTTTATTTTTCCAAGGGTAACAAGACCCCAAAAGTTTTTGTGCAATTTGTCCTGAGCATGCTGATACCCCATATGTGGGGGTAAACCACTGTTTGGGTGCATGGCAGAGCTTGGAAGGGAAGGAGCGCCGTTTGACTTTTTCAGCGCAGAATTGGCTGGACGTCATGTCGTGTTTGTAGAGGCCCTGTTGTGTCTAAACAGTGGAAACCCCCCACAAGTGACCCCATTTTGGAAATTAGACCCCCTAAGGAACTTATCTAGATCTGTGGTGAGCACTTTGAACCTCCAAGTGCTTCACAGAAGTTTATAACATAGAGCCGTGAAAATAAAAAAATCATATTTTTTCCACAAAAACGATCTGTTCACCCCAATTTTTATTTTTCCAAGGGTAACAAGACCCCAAAAGTTTTTGTGCAATTTGTCCTGAGCATGCTGATACCCCATATGTGGGGGTAAACCACTGTTTGGGTGCATGGCAGAGCTTGGAAGGGAAGGAGCGCCGTTTGACTTTTTCAACTCAGAATTGGCTGGACGCCATGTCGCGTTTGTAGAGGCCCTAATGTGTCTAAACAGTGGAAACCCCCCACAAGTGACACCATTTTGGAAACTAGAACCCATAAGGAACTTATATAGATGTGTGGTGAGCACTTTGAACCCCCAAGTGCTTCACAGAAATTTATAACTCCCGGGCATGAAAATAAAAAGTCATATTTTTTCCACAAACCTGATCGTTTAGTCCCCAATTTTTTATTTTTCCAAGGGTAACAGGAGAAATTAGACCACAAAAGTTGTTGTCCAATTTGTCCTGAGTACGCTGATACCCCATATGTGGGGTGGGACCACTGTTTGGGCGCACGGCAGGGCTTGGAAGGGAAGGAGCGCCGTTTGACTTTTTCAAACCAAAATTGGCTGGAATTGAAATTAGACGCCATGTCGCGTTTGGAGAGCCCCTGATACGCCTAAACAGTCGAAACCCCCCACAAATCACACCATTTTGGAAACTAGACCCCTTAAGGAACTTATCTAGATGTGTGGTGAGCACTTTGAACCCCCAGGTGCTTCACAGAAATTAATAAACGTAGAGCCGTGAAAATAAAAAATCATTTTTTTCCTCAAAAATTATTCTTTAGCCCGCTATTTTTTTTATTTTCCCAAGGGTAACAGGAGAAATTGGACCCAAAAAGTTGTTGTGCAATTTTTCCTGTGCACGCTGATACCCCATATGTGGGGTGAAACCACTGTTTGGCGCATGGGAGTGCTTGGAAGGGAAGGAGCGCCATTTTGTAATGCAGACTTTGATGGAATGTTCTGCAGGCGTCATGTTGTGTTTGCAGAGCCCTTGATGTACCTAAACAGTAGAAACCCCCTGCAAGTGACACCATTTTGGAAACTAGACCCCCCAAGGAGCTTATCTAGATGTGTGGTGAGCACTTTGAACCCCCAAGTGCTTCACAGAAATTTATAAACGCAGAGCCGTGAAAATGAAAAATCATTTTTTTTTCTCAAAAATGATTTTTTAGCCAGCTATTTTTTATTTTCCCAAGGGTAACTGGAGAAATTAGAACCCCAAAATTGGTGTGCAATTTGTCCTGAGTACGCTGATACCCCATATGTTGGGGTAAACCACTGTTTGGGCGCACGGCAGGGCTCGGAAGGGAGGGAGCGCCATTTGACTTTTTGAAAGCCATGTCGTGTTTGGAGACCCCTGATGTGTCTAAACAGTAGAAACCCCCCACAAGTGACCCCATTTTGGAAACTAGACCCCTTAAGGAGCTTATCTAGATGTGTGGTGAGCACTTTGAACCCCCAAGTGCTTCACAGAAATTTATAAACGCAGAGCCGTGAAAATGAAAAATCTTTTTTTTTCTCAAAAATGATTTTTTTTTAGCCAGCTATTTTTTATTTTCCCAAGGGTAACCGGAGAAATTAGAACCCCAAAATTTGTGTGCAATTTGTCCTGAGTACGCTGATACCCCATATGTTGGGGTAAACCACTGTTTGGGCGCACGGCAGGGCTCGGAAGGGAGGGAGCGCCATTTGACTTTTTGAAAGCCACGTCGTGTTTGGAGACCCCCTGATGTGTCTAAACAGTGGAAACCCCCCACAAGTGACCCCATTTTGGAAACTAGACCCCTTAAGGAGCTTATCTAGATGTGTGGTGAGCACTTTGAACCCCCAAGTGCTTCACAGAAATTTATAAACGCAGAGCCGTGAAAATGAAAAATCTTTTTTTTTCTCAAAAATGATTTTTTTAGCCAGCTATTTTTTATTTTCCCAAGGGTAACCGGAGAAATTAGAACCCCAAAATTGGTGTGCAATTTGTCCTGAGTACGCTGATACCCCATATGTTGGGGTAAACCACTGTTTGGGCGCACGGCAGGGCTCGGAAGGGAGGGAGCGCCATTTGACTTTTTGAACGCCACGTCGTGTTTGGAGACCCCCTGATGTGCCTAAATAGTGGAAATCCCTCAATTTTAGCTCCAACCCTAATCCCAACACACCCCTAACCCTAATCCCAACCGTAATCGTAACCTAAATCCCAACCCTAATTACAACTCTAATTGTAACCCTAACCCTAATTGTAACCCTAACCCTAATTATAACCCTAACCCTAAGGCTGGTTCATTTTGCGTCCTTTTACCAGCCCGTTCAACACATAGCGTTGACGGGCTGGTAACGGTATAGCATAACGTGATCGCGTTATGCTATACCCGCTAGCGCAGAGGAATCAGCAGATGATTCATCTGCGCTAGCGGTGACGGAGCCCAGACGCTGCAGCCCGCGTCTGAGGCTCCGTCACTGAATGATGGCACGTCGCAAACGCATGCCGCTTTACGGCATGCGTCGCGATGCACCCTCAAATGGGGGTGAATGGCAGCGTTAACGGACTGCGTTACACCGCGTTATACCTCGGTGTAGCGCAGTCCGTCTAACGGACTGCCATAACGCAGTATGAACCCAGCTTAACCCTAACGCTAATTATAACCCTAACCCTAATGCTAACCCTAACCCTAATGCTAACCCTAACCCTAATTATAACCCTAACCCTAATTATAACCCTAACCCTAACAGAAAAATGAAAATAAATATAATTTCTATTTTTTATTATATGTCCCTAACTAAAGGGGTGATAAATGGGGGGGTTATGTACTGTTTTTTTTTATTTTGATCACTGTGATAGTTTATCACAGTGATCAAAATGCACTTTCTGGAGAATGAATGAAACTTTTTTTGAATCTGCCGCCAAGCAGATCGGCGGGCGCACTGCGCATGCGCCCGCCATTTTTTTTTTGCAGGAAGAAGACGCCGGGATCCTGGGGCCTGCGGGAGGACGGAGGACACCGGTAAGTATACGGGGGGGGCGATCGGGGGACCGGGGGACCCTCATTTTCTCCCCTCTGATGTGCGATCACATCAGAGGGGAGAGAAATCATTTTTTTATTTTTTTTTTTGCGATCGCGGCTATGCTTGCATAGATGCGATCGCAACACCGGGATCGGTGAATACCGACCCGGATCATGTTCTCTGGGGTCTCGGCTACCCCCGGTAGCCGAGACCCCAGAGAATATTTGCCCATCCCCCCACCAGCACAGCGGCACATAGCGGCGGGCGCACTGAGCATGCGCCCGCCATTTTCTTCATCGCGCCGGCACCGGGGGACAACGGAGGGCCCGGGGGCCACATGGACTGGATCGGGGGCTACATGGGGGTCCTGGGGACCCTTTTTCTCTGTCCCCTGATGTCCGATGACATCAGGGGACAGAGAAATTAAATGGCACATCAGATTTTTTTTTTGTTGTTGCGGTCGCCGTTATAGGGTTAATAACGGCGATCGCAACATCGGTGTCGGTAAAAACCGACCCGATTCATGTTCTCTGGGGTCTCGGCTACCCCCGGTAGCCGAGACCCTGGAGAAAATGCGCCTCTGGGGGGCGCTATTCACTTTTTCCACAGCGCCGTTAATTAACGCCGCTGTGGTTTAAGTACCCTTAATGACCGCCGTTAAAAGGCGTATCGGCGGTCGTTAAGGGGTTAAGGGAATTGCTCACCTGGAATGGTTGTGAGAAGTCACAACCACTGTCATCACAGAAAGTACAACCGGACATCCGATATCCACAGTTACAGCAGACACAGCCTTTCCAGACCCAGCAGACACTAACGTTTTGGCTTCAGAATCTTGTAATGTATGTGGTACAGTTCATATAGCGTCTTGTGCTTGGGTGCGATGAAAATACATGAGACACAGGTTTGATATAGAAAGTCTTGTATTACTTCATACAAGTTGGCAAAAATAGTCACACAGTTTGCAGACACAGAAGCAGGAGACACAGCAGGCCAGAGTAATCTAAGCTCAGCAATCACTCTCCACAACAGGTTCAGGATCTTCTTCTCTGTTACCGTAAGTCCATGCAAACGTGGTCTTTCAAAGAGCAGGGTTCAGAGTCCACAAGTGCTTCAGAGTTCCTCAGTAGGAATAGCTGGAGTACAAGGTCCAAGGCTTTAGGAGTCAGGTCACAGGTTCACTGCAGGCTAGATTCTGAAGCACTGATTGCTCAGCTGTGGCTGCTTAAGAAGCAAAAGGAGAGAATCAGGGCGGAAACATGCAAGCTGGAAACTCCATTTTGACTGAGGGCAAGATAGCTGCAGCAAGACAGAAAGTAAAATGGCTGACGAACAAACTGAGTTTCAGGAACATGTACACAGAACCTTACATTGTTTCACATGAGAGTCCCAGTCATTGGAAAAAATCAAGATATCATTCAAATAAACAATCAGAAATTTATCCACAAAATCCCTGAAAATATCATTCATTAAGGATTGGAAGACGGAAGGAGCATTAGTGAGCCCAAAGGGCATCACTAGGTACTCAAAATGCCCCTCTGGGGTATTAAATGCCGTCTTCCATTCATCCCCGTGCTTAATGCGAATAAGGTTATACGCCCCCTGAAGTCAAGCTTGGTAAACCAACTAGCACTTTTCACCCTGGAAAACAGGTCAGAAATCAAGGGTAACGGATATTGATACTTCACAGTGATCTTATTCAAGAGACGATAATCAATACACGGCCTCAATGAACCATCCTTTTTGGCCACAAAGAAAAAAACCGGCACCCAAGGGTGAAGAGGATGGTCTGATATGACCCTTCTCCAATGACTCCTTGATATAAGATCGCATAGCATCGTGTTCAGGTACAGACACCAGGCACTAATTCAATAGCGCAATCGTAGCTCCTGTGAGGGGGCAAAGATGCAGATTTACTTTCACTAAATACATCCGAAAAATCAGTCAAAAAGTCAGGAACATCCTGAGACTTGGGAGAGGCAGAAAAAACAGGAGTGTCGGCATTAACACATTGGCAGCCCCAACTGGTCACAGACACAGATTTCCAATCCAAAACAGGATTATAGGACTGTAACCAAGGGAAACCTAGTACAATAATGTCATGCAGATTATACAGCACCAGAAATTTGCAACTCTCCTGATGATCTGGTTCAACCCTCATTATCACCTGAGTAGAAAACTGGGGTTTTTTCTCCGCCAAAGAGGTAGAATCAATGTCCAGTAGGGGAATAGACTTCCGCAGGGGTATCATGGGAAACCCACAACGTTTGGCAAAGTCAAAATCCATCAGGTTAATAGCTGCTCCTGAATCAACAAAAGCCTGAGCGGAAAATGTGGACAGGGAGCAAATCAGGGTAACAGTCAACAGAAATTTAGTCTGAACACTACCCAAGACAACTGAGCGTGCAAACGTCTTCCCCGCTTAGGGCAGACTAAAATAGCATGAGAGGCATCGCCACAGTAGAAACATAACCCATTGCACTTTCGAAACTCATGACGCTGAGCCCCAGAAGTCACTCTATCACACTGCATGGGCTCAGAAGCTGGCTCACAAGGCAACACTATCTCACGCATACCTCTGCGCTCACGCAAACGTCTGTCAATTTGAATAGCCAATGACATAGAATCATTGAGGCCAGAGGGAGCAGAGAATCCCACCATAACATCCTTTACATTCTCTGACAGCCCCTTCCGAAAAATGGCTGCCAAAGAATCATCATTCCATTTGGTCAAGGCTGCCCACTTTCGGAATTTCTGACAGTACAACTCAGCGTCTTCAAGACCCTGATTTAATGCCAACAAGGTTTTTTCAGCTTGATCAGCGACATTAGGCTCATCGTACAATAACCCCAGAGCCAGAAAAAATGCATCAATATCATTCAAAACAGGATCCCCAGGTGTCAGGGAAAAAGCCCAATCCTGAGGATCGCCGTGCAGGAGAGAGATGACAATTAGAACCTGCTGTGCTGCGTTACCTGAAGACTTAAGCTTTAAGGCAAAAAACAACTTACAGTTATTTTTGAAATTCAGAAATTTAGCCCGATCCCCCAAAAACAAATCTGGCATGGGAATCCTAGGTTCAACAACCAGCAACCCAGCAAGATAGGTAGCAATACTCTGAACCTCAGTGGCAAGCTGATCCACATGGCCAGACAACTGTGCAAACTCCATTGAGAGAAAAAAAAATCCTCCTCAGCACCCAGAGAAAAGAGGGAAAAAATGCAACAGACAGAAAAAAGAAAAATCTCTGACAACTCTGACAACTTTTTTCTTTCCACACTATTTTTCCATTCTGTGAGTACCATATAATTTACAGTTATGGCCGGTGATACTGTTCTGTTTCGGTAGCTGAGGAGGACAGGAACAACAGCAGGGCAGCCGAACACCTGAGATGTTGGTAACTGATGGGTTGCAGATTCCTAAACTAATGACACAACTAGAGGTAGCCGTGGAGTGTTCCTACGTTGATCCTAGATGCCTCGTCACAGCCTGAGAGATAACTACACCTAAAGGCAGAAAGATGAAAGCTATTTGCCCCGGAGCAGATCCCCAAAGAAAATAGGAAGCCCCCAAACATATAATGGCGGTTAGACAAGATGAAAATACAAACATAGGCAGAAAATAGACTGAGCAAACGCTGGGGCCACAAGCTGACTAAATAGGATAGGACAGGAGAGATTACTTTCTGCAACCCAGAAAACCCTGCAAAAATCCAACAATTCTGATTACAAAAATACTGAGATCACACGATCTCGCCACCCACTAAATCAGATCTCAGTGTGAACAAAAACCAAGCCGCAGCCGCTGAAAAAACAGGAAAAAGCAAATGAGCAAATAACAGTGGCTGCAGAAAAACTGTGAGTAGCTCAGGCCCCAGGAGGGGACCTGGCTGACCTCCACAAAAGTGCAGAAAACAATGCAAAAAGCAAGCACAAAAAGAAAAGCAAAGAATATCTTATCTGAAAGCAGGAGATGCAGGCAAGACTCCAGCAAACTTCCAAATGAACCAGGAACCACAATTGAGACAAGAACAATTGATCACCGGCAACCATCATGGGAGGGAACCTCCCTTATATCAGACCAGTCCGTGATTCCAGATGGCCACAAGGGTTCAGTACTGTCTGTAACCACCAGAGGGAGCCTCTGCTCAGAAACCATCTCTAGCACATTCATAACAGTCAGGTCCCTGCTGATCTTGGCATGGCACAGGTTGCAAATGACCATTTTTTGGTTTCAGAACTCTTTTTAAATATTCCCAGGATGTGGAACACATAACCTTCCCTTCAGTGCTGCTGGCCTTTCTCTGCATGCCAGATTCCCAGGTTTGATTGGCAACTTTGGCAACTTTGTAATCCATCACCTCATTTTCCACTGCAGCATCCTGGTCCTATTGACTTGCGGACTGACTTGTCGGTAACTGTCTCTCATAATCATCTAGCTCTTTAAACAAAATATGCCATTCCCCTCTGCTATCTTTTTGTGACTGTAGTGGCAGTAAGTTTTTTTAAAATAAATTTGTAAAATGGTGTGTATTTTTATTTCAAATAAAGGACTTTTTTTTGAGTGTTTTTTTATTGACAATATGACAATGAGGTTAGTAATGGAGAGGCGTTTTATAGATGCTGGGCTTGATGTCACCTGAAATTATAAAAGTGACATACTGTATACCACATAAATATGAACCCCACTTGTCAATGCCACAGAGCAAGTGGGAAGAATTGGCGCATCTAATAGATGCGCCTTTTTTGGGTCGGCTGAGGGCTGCTATTTGTAGGCTGGTGGGGCCATATCCATGGCCCCTTACCAGCCTGAGAATACCAGTACCCAACTGTCTGCTTTAGCTTGGTTAGTTAACGCAGATGATGCCATCATCAGCATCACTATTCTGGTCATCTACATGCTGGAGCACAATTTTAATAGTCTGAGGGAGAAGGTGGTGTTTCAAGAGGAAGAGGAGGAAGCAGAGAAGGATGCGGAGATATACAATATCTCTAAGTTCTGTCATCCCACATGCTGTTGCCATTGGAGGGTGGATAACAGAGACTAAGGAGGCATCCTGCCTGCACCACACTATTAGCACAAACGAGTTAGATGCTGGAAAGTCGATTTCACACAGGATTCTATCTAGCTGAACTAACTGACAATAAACCGACTATCTAACTATCTGACTACTTGCAGCAGCAGAAGCAGCCTCTCTGTGCTGTTACGCTGACAAAATGGCGCAAAAACATGTCCACTTTTTATATGAAGAGGGACATGTGACTTTGTCAGCCAATGACACAAGCCCTTGTGTCTGGGTGTTGTGGATGGTTTCTGCGCAGTGATTGGCTGCCAGAATCTCCACACATTAAGTTAATAAAAAAATAAATAAATAACCATATACGCTCCTTTGACCTCTCCCCACCCACTCCCTTCATCAAACACGTCCCCCTGCTCATCATACAGCACCACTATCCTAGGCAAAGTCCTAACTACCTTAGTAGCCAGGGTGCAGAGGTCCTTCATCTTTGCCCACTCCACAAGCATGATTTGCACCATGTCCGTACTCAGTTGGCCCAGACAATGCAAAAGAACGTACTGCACCAGGGCTCGTCGCTGCAACATGTACAGAGTGGATTTATAACGTGTTGGCACATTGCATATCAACCGGTTAACCATTAGCACAAAAAACCTCTGTAGCGATGCAAGTCGATGACCTGTGGTGGGCAAACTGCGGAAGTGAGCACACAGTGACCATGATTTCTGCAGCAACGCATCCAGGCTGGGATAGTGGTAGAGAAATTGCTGAACTACCAGGTTGAGTACATGAGCAATGCAAGGCACGTGTGTGAGGTTGCCCCAACCTAGGGCTGCTATCAGGTTTGCATTGGTATTGCACACGGCCTTCACTGACTCCAGGTTCAGTGGAGACAGCCATTGCTCTAACTTGGCCTGGATAGCTGTCAACAACTGTTGAACTGTGTGACTGCAATCTTCCAGGCATATTTATTTAAACACTACCTGACTGCAGTGAGCCAGAGGAATGGTGGGATTCTCTATGCACTGCCAGAATGCGTGTCTCATTAAGAGAGAGGTTGAGGGCGCAGGTAGAGGCCCTAGAGGAAGTGGAGGAGGCAGAAGCAGTGGAGGAAGTGTTAGCTGCAAGGTTTGTCCCACAAGCCTTGGGATTCCAAGACTTGGTGTCTAGTGGTTTAGTTCACCATCCATGGGTGTGCCATTATCAAATTTCTACTGTGGGTCAATTGATGCCACTTTTCCTGGTGTCTTCCTCTAATTTTTGGAAATGTTTGGACTCCAAGTTGGGTCACCTTCATGTGTGTTGCCTGAATGTGGCATGGCTCTCAGAGCAACAGGCCTACACCTGTCACTCATCCACTTGTTACTGATCAATGTTTAAGCTAGAAATGCTAGTCCAAGCCCTGTCCTAGGCTCTGCGCAATTATATTATTTGTACTCTGGTTCAATTGATGCCACTTTTCCTGGTGTCTGCCCGTAATTTGATCTGTTTTGGCAGCTATTTGCCCCCCTGAAGATGTTATGTATGCATTTGGTTTTGTCTCCCTTTGAATTCAATGGTGTTTGGGTGTGTTTGCTGAACCGTTCGGCAAACATCGGGCCGTTTACCAGACCAAACTTTGAAAAGTTCGCTCACCTACAACGAGAACCACCATCAGTACATGAATGCGTCACCATAACCACATTTAATACATTAATACATTACAAGAACCAACATCAGTAAAGGAATATATCACCAGAACCACCATAAGCATTCAAGTACAAGAAAAAAGCTTAGTACAGCAATCAATTGCAATGTCAAGTCATCCCCATACACAAACCTACAACTCCCAGTATGGCCTTAACAATGATAAGAAGTTACTGAGAGACTACAGACCATATAGGATCTACAGAAAACAAATTAGAAAAAAACAGCCTTACCTACACCAAGTGAGGTCACAAATTCACAAGTAGGATGCAGCAGACCCCCATTATAAAGGTGGGGGAAGCACAGGTGCAAAACTCTAAAGAAA
Organism: Oophaga sylvatica; assembly: GCA_033576555.1. Taxonomy (NCBI): domain Eukaryota; kingdom Metazoa; phylum Chordata; class Amphibia; order Anura; family Dendrobatidae; genus Oophaga; species Oophaga sylvatica. The sequence goes on from JARQOD010002382.1 coordinate 78,164, forward strand.
GCAGCCACTCACAAACCTACCAATTCATGGAGAGGGTGGCTGCCTAGTAAAAAATGCACATAAATGAGGCTTGAATAGAATGCCAGTCACACAGGTACATGCAATGCACAGTGCCGGCTTACAGCCTATTAATGAAGTCCATAATAATATATCAGGCGGGCTGTCCAGCACTATATGAGTGACCTCCACAAAGACAGCAGCTCCAGTTCACCGAACCAGCAAAAAAGGGCCTGGCTGCATCCTGCAAAAATGGTAAAATGTGCAATAAAAAATGTAAAATAATGTATATGATAAGTACATTAAATGAGGTATTGGTTGATATTTTGACCAAAATAGACAAGCTCGCAGCCCACGTCAAGTGTCCTCAAGAGTCCTAACACTAAAATCAAAAACAACCACCTAAAGGACATAAATTCAAATAGCAAACCAGAAAAAACTGCCTTACCAACACCAAATAACCAAAGTGTTCTAAATATCACC